>JANVCQ010000004.1:2750400-2761069 GCA_025531925.1 Erythroxylum plowmanianum
ACATTATGATTTTTATTATTCCAATTTTATGATTTTTTAAGATATACAAATCAAAATCTTGACTTATTATTATTAAAATAATTTTGATTTGGAGCGTCTGCAAAAATCTGCTCTTTATATTTTTCTATTTAGAAGTTATATTTTTATGTGCTATATAACCCAATGGATATCCAAAAACTCGAACAACCTAATAGATTTGGATATAGGTAGTAAATTGTAAAAACCGAGGGATATAGACATGGATATGGGTTGAGTCATAAAAAATGGATATAGATATGGATAGAGCAAAACTCGAACCAAACCCTACCCATTGCTATCCCTAATTGTAGATAACAACTTCTTTCCAAATTCTTGAATGTTTTCTTCATGGTAGAGTTTTCCTCCTTTAACTTCTCATTTTTCTTACATGTTTGGACTCATTTAAAATACATTAACTCATATGCCTCATAAATTTCTTCCTTTTTATCATCTGAAGTACTGTCATCACTGTCATAATATAAGATTAAGCTTTGAACTGATACGTTTGCGCTTTTCCTAAAATTTTCTTATTTACTCACGTTTTTGTCATTGGTTACTTCCTTCTTGGTTGTTGTAAAGTAAGTAATTGGCCTTTTGTTGTATAAAATAACTAATGCAGCACTATTTACAGCTTATTATTCACTGCCATACTCAGTTTCGGATTCATTCTCACTTTAAGTACTTGTATAAGACTTCCCTTTTCTCTTCTTCAAGGTGTTAGAACATTCCGCTTACACATGTCTGAAGTCTTGACACTCATGACATTGAATTTTCTTCACTTTTCTTTCACCTTTTGAGTTTTCCCTTGTTGTTTAAAATTACTATTTGATAAGCTCCTACCGTTTTGTCTAAAATTGGATCTATCGTTCTTCACTTTCTTTAACCACTTACTAAAATTTCTTGTCAATAACTCCATATCCTCATTCTTATCGGATTTATCGATCACACCTCAATAAATTTATTTCAAAGTTGATAAGAATCTCAATTACCTTATCTAAAGATAATTCAGTGATATTATGAGCTTCTTTGATAGCTGTAATTTTTGATATAAACCTCTGAGACAACGATCTAAATATCTTCTTAACTAGTTTCAGGTTAGAGTACTTATTCCCAAGTTGATGTACTTGGTTTGCTATGTCATGTAGTTTCTCATGGAAGTCTCTAATGGTTTCACTATCATCCATCTTTAGCTCTCCAAATCTCGCGGCCAACATCTAAAGTTGTTAGGCTATCACAAATTTCGATCCTTCATGTATAATCTGCAAAATGTCTCATGCTTCCTTCGTCGATTCACGAGCTAATATCATTGAAAAACAACTTTTATCAACAACACTAAAGATGGCATGCAAGGCTTGAGAATTTCCAAGCGTTCTCTTTTCTTCAACCCTTATCACTCAGATGGATCTTTAAGCACTGCTTCTCCATTTTCATCAGTCATCGTAGGATGTGTCCAACCATTTAAAATCGAGTTATATGCTTTGGTTCCTTGTGCTTGAATGAATACTCCCATCTGTGATTTCTACGTAGGATAATTTAGACCATCTAGCAATGGTGGCCTGACGATTGATAATCCTTTTCTTATACTCATAATTGCGAAACGCGAATCTACACTAACTTGTCGTACCAAGTTCTGATTTGATGACCCGCTCTGATACCAATTGAAAAGCCGTGAGGATGTATTACTTTCGCAAAATATTCGATTTATCGTAATCATTTCTAGTAAAATAAAAAACCAGAAAAATTAAACAATCAAAAGCGAAATAACAAATCAACATTGATATTTGTTAACGCAATTAGACATACCTTGCGTACGTCTGCGGGATCCTCACTCAGCTTAATACTTTCATTAACGACAATAGTTTTATACAAGACTTTATTGAGTCGTTGCCACTTAGCCCTTGATACTATCTCTCATCTTCACTAACCGTGAAAAAATTTCATATTCAATAGTACAACCGTCTCGTACTAACCTTGACAACTGTTGTTGTCTTATATAACCTATCGTTTTTCCACCTAAAAAATGACAACATTTTAGCTCATAACACACAAAAATCTTAGCCATATTACAGATGCAAATAATCAATCAAAATCTCCTTAGATAGCCATTATTCCATAATAGGATATACATTAAACGCCATCTTGATTAAGATTTTAATTTCAATAAATTTTATTATGAAAAAGTTCCACGTAATTCTAACTAAGTCCAATTATCAAATAATGTCCAAAATTAAGTAATAAGATATAATGACATATATCTTATCAGTTTATATAAGATAATATTTAAATTTATGTTATAAGGTCTCTTAAGAGTCTTTCAAGATTAAAATTCGAGCCTATGACTTTGATCACGAGCTTTGTCTAACCCAACTAGTTTATTCCTTTGGAGACAAACATCATTGCCCAATTTAATTCACACACCTCATTTCTTATGTCTCCTTCCCTCTCTCGGCAATTAAGCGAAGAAAACTATGAAATTGTACGATAACCCAATTCTATATTAAGGCAAAAAGCTTCGTAGTTCGCACGTCGTAGTGATAAGGAAATGGTCAACCTATCATTACCCATTAGAATAGAATCAGTACCTTAAAGAACCGAATATTCTACGCTTGACTCTCGTTATTGGTCAGCGACACAAACAACATTTGAACTTTTCGCTGTATCTCTCGTTTAACACGTAAAATAACTAAACGACAGCTAGTTGGTTGCACATAAGTTAATTTTAGAAAGAAGGTAAAAAAATGCACTTTGAATAATTTAAACTATAGTATTATTTCTCGAAATATATCAAATCAAAATATCAATTTATATATTTTATTAAAATAATAACAGTAAAGCACTTTGAATAATTTAAATTATAACATTACTTCTCAAAATATATCAAATCACAATATCAATTTATATCTTTTATTAAAAATCGAAACTATAACAATCCTTATAATATGTCAAAGATTTCATAATATACAAATAATATGTGAATTGATACTTTATCTAATTTTCTAAAGTTTTTAATTAAATTTCTAAACTTTTAAAAATTTAACATCTTAGTTTAAAAAGTTTTTTAGAAATACTTTATTGATATAATTAAAAATTACTTATTTAAAGAGATTATTTAGCTCTTTATTTTTTAAAAAATATTTGAAATTTGGTCACTTATTTAATCTTTAAAAAAAATTCACCGATAAACCTCACTAGAGCTGCATCACGAGTTTTCAGCCTATATATCAGTCAAAGTGATTGATAAAATAGATCATTATAAGAGATTAAGCCTCTGTTTGATTGAACTTATACTAGTAGAGTTTTGTTAGTAGAACTTTTTTTTGTAGATCTTTTATGAGAATAATTTTTCTAAGAAATCAGTTGATTGTTTGACTGTCATTTAAAAAAGAGTTTTTTTAAAAAAGCTTTATACAATAGACTGTTCGATAACATAAGAATAAAAAGCATTTTTAATTTTAACTATATTTTATTTTGTAATAAAATTATTTATGCATATAAATATTATTTAAAGTATATTAAACAATATGCAAATCACAATATATTAATTATTATATAATTTTAAACCATATGAAACATAAATAAAAATATATCTAATCAAATCTTTTATATGGATTATAACGTAAGTAAAACTAATATAAAAAATAAATATTAAAACATATAAAAAAATCAAATAATATTATATAAATATCAAAATAATCGTGAATATGAGTTTATGGATATTATGGAAATTATGTATAAAAGATAAGGACAAAATGGATTAAAAAATAGGCTCATTAATTGATTTGAAAATTTTACCTAAAAAAGAACTGTTTTTAGAAGCTCCAAATTTGAGTTTCTTAAAAAGCTATATTTTAGCTGCCAAAAAAGTCATATCTATTAAATAAATTCTTTTTTATTTTACAGCCAAATACTTATTTTTCTTAAAAAAAGATTTTGTAATAGAAATATGTACTTATTAACCTCTCAAAAGCTCGTCTAAATAGATACTAAGGATAAACAAATATTGACTTTAGTATAAATTTTAGTTAACAGAGACACGACCCTTTTTTCCTTAACCAGGATCAACTCTTAAGGCCTTCATTTTATTTTAGCAATATACTCCCTTCAATCTCATATTAACAAAAAGATTTAAATCCGTAACTAAATAAAAATTTTAATATTAAAATAAAAAATTTCACTATATTAAAATATCAGTGGACCGCATCCATAATTTGATGTAGCTTCCTTGTTAAGAGATAACGCCGGAAGAGAGGCACGGATTGGAGGAAGTAAAAGAATTGTCCAGATTTTAAAATCGGAATCTTCAGTCTCTTTTCTGCTAATCGAAGCAGAAGAGAACTCTTTCTCGATCCTTTAAGTCAAATCAGAGCCTTTAAAATTAATTGATTGATCGATGTTTATCTCTAGCAATTGCTCTTTGCCAAATGTCACCTTTTGGAATCTTAAATTTATGATTATTTGATGGTGAGTTGTTGTTGGTAACTGTAATCGATGATGGCTGTGGTGAGTCGGATGAGGTTCCGAGAGCATAGAGCTCCGTCGGTCAGTACGAACAACATACGAGGGCAAACTGTTTCGCGCGTAATCGAGGAGAAGATACACGTCGCTGTGGGGAAATCAGTGAAAGAATGCAAATCGCTTTTTGTTTGGGCGTTGCAGCACTCCGGAGGCAAGAGGATTTGCGTTCTTCATGTTCACCAACCCGCAGAATTCATCCCCTGCAGTGAGTAAAATTTGATTGAAGTTGAACCAATTTTGACTTTATTAGTGTTTCAACGTCTTAAACGAACATCTGATGTTTCTTAGTGGGCGGGAAATTTCCGGCGAGTTCACTCACAGAAGAGGAAGTACTGGCGTATCGCGAAATTGAAAGGAAAGAAATGCATCAGATGCTAGAAGAGTACCTTCGCTTCTGTTATCGAATGGGGGTATTAAGTTTCGTCTATTTACTGGCCATTGATTTCAGAAGGAACTGTTGTGATCGGGTTTTCTTAACTGCTTTCTTGTGCCTTGCTACCGTTTTATTGTAGGTGCAAGCTGAAAAACTAGTTATTGAAACAGAGAGTATTGAGCAGGGGATTTCGGAGCTTGTTTCTCGGTGTGGGATCAAGACGCTTGTTATGGGGGCAGCTAAAGACAAGAGTTATTCAAGGTGTTGAGTGTTTAAAAGTTGTATCAATTGTTGGTTATTACCAGCATTTTACTTTCTAATGTGGAGTAATTGTGCAACTCTTAACATCCCAGGAACATGGTGGAAATCAAATCTAAGAAAGCGGTGTCTGTCCGCCTTCAAGCGCCTGCTTTTTGTCATATCATGTTTGTTTGTAAGGGGCACCTTATTCACCAAAGGTATGCTTAATATGCCTGTTTTCTGTGTGAATCGTTTTGTATAAAATCCTGTTATCTGTAATAGTAGGAGTCCGTGAATATTAGGATTTAGAACTACTATTGACAAGAACATTGGTTTGTCTTAATTATAATGGCAAATTGCAATCAGAATACATCCTTTTTGGAGTTTGATCTGCTGTAAGTGATTAAATATCTATCTCTTGCCCTTAATTATTTTGTCCAATTTTGCCTAATTTGTTTAGATAAAACCTAGGGTTCTTATCAGGTAACCGGTAAGGGTCTGAATATTTATCAAAATCCTTCCTTACAATACTTTGGGTTGTGAAGAATAATGCATAATCTTTGTATTAAATGTGTTACCACGTGTTTCATTTGGGATATAGTGTAGTATAGCTTCAGTTTCTGAACCTTCATTTTTCTAGAGATGCCAAGTATGTAATATTTAGATACTGGATTCAATTATGCTACCAAGTGAATTTATGTCTAACAGGGAAGCTATTTCTGATGGAACTATGGTAGTTGCTGGATCTTCACCATGGCAGGAAAGTCCAAATTCTGAAACTGGAGAATCAAACCCTCGTAGATCGCAGTCTGTTACCCTAAGGCAGCAGAATTTTGCAAGACTGACAAATCCAGCTCAAGATTTATTCCGCAGGGTAAAATCAGATAGTTCTCATGGCCATGAGGGTACAGAAAGAACTTCTAGATCTTCAAATAATGTTGCAGGGTTGTTAACTCCACAGTTCAAGTCAGATGCAGAAGACAGTTCTGATGAATGTAATACGTTATCGAGAACCAGCACTACCAAGGGGAGGTCTGCTTTATCAACTTGCTCATCTAGTGGAATGGTCAATGTTCCTTACCTTCAATCTGGGGGAAGTGAATGTGATATTGGGTTAGAGATGAACCATCCCGGGTCCATAGTGGATCTTCATAACTCATCTCCTCCCAGCGTACTGGTACTCCCAAAATCTATCACACTAGGAAATTTGGATAAAGATTCATTAATGGATAAATATTCTTTATTAAAATTTGAAATACATGAAATTGCTACCTTCTGCAAGCATCTAAATAGTTGCGCACTAGCAGGACAGGAGTTTGGAGGAGCCCCTTTATGATCAACTTGAAAAATCGATGGCAGAGGCTGCAAATTCAAAGCGAGAAGCATTTGAAGAAGCAGTCAGGCGGGCAAAAGCTGAAAAAGATGCCATCGAGGCCATACGCAAGGTATATTTTGTGTCATGAAGCATACATGTTTGACTTCTGACTAATAAAAAGGTGATTGTTTTCATGAACATTATAAATTGTTTCATCTAAGTTTGAAAATATGGACTACAAGGAAAGTATGTCATACAAATTGCACCGAAAGCAAAGCTGTTCATGATTATTGGTAAGGTAACGAGAGTTGACTACATGATACCTGGACTATTTATTCCACTTAGTTGCTTTGTCATTGCCCATCAGTCTCTAGTGAAAAAGCTATCCCTTAAGCATGTCCTTTATGATCCTCTAATTAGCAAGGGGCCTAGGTGATCTTTGGGGAGAACATTAGGACTACACGTTCTTATGCAGTCTACTCTTTCGCAATCATAGGCAAGAGCATCAGAAAACTTATATGCTGAGGAATTAAAACAAAGAAAAGAAGTTGAGGAGCTGCTGGCAAAAGAAAAGGAAGAACTTCTGAAGATGAGTAAAGAACGGGACAAAGTCATGGAAGAACTCCGCATTGCCCTAGATCAGAAATCATTGCTGGAGAGTGAAGTCACACAGTTAGATCAGATGGAGAAAGATCTGGAACAAAAAATTATATCTGCTGTAGACCTTTTGCAAAATTATAAAAAAGAACGAGATGAATTACAGATAGATCGTGACAATGCCCTAAAAGAAGCTGAGGAACTAAAGAAATGCAGAGCCGAGGCCTCGGGAACTCACATTCCTCAGTATTATTCTGAATTCTCTTTCTTGGAGATTGAGGAAGGAACTAAAAAGTTCGATCCATCCCTCAAAATTGGTGAAGGGGGTTACGGTGGCATTTATAGAGGTGTCCTTCGCCACACTGAGGTTGCTATAAAGATGCTCCACCCTCACAGCTTGCAAGGTCCTTCAGAGTTTCAACAAGAGGTAGGATCACAAGAATGTTTAAAAAAACATATCGCTTTTGCTTTTACAATTGCTTGGTCTGCTGTTTATATTTCTTTCCGGACTATAGATAATATATTCCCTAGTTGAATACTTTTCATATCTTTAATGTGTTGTGAAAGATTGTGCATCACATGATCCTCCTATCCCGTTGGTGAGACTTAATAAGCCGTCTGTAACTTTTGGAAGTCCAGAACCTGTTTCCTAAAATAGTTTTGCCACTTGTTATTCAAATTATCTACATTCTATGCTTTCGACATGAATAACAATAATGATTTGGATCTGACTATGATTATGATCAGTGCATAATATCTGCTGGTTTTATGTTAGGTTGATATTCTGAGCAAGATGCGGCATCCAAATGTTGTCACTCTTATTGGAGCATGTCCTGAAGCTTGGGCTCTTATTTATGAATATCTTCCCAATGGAAGCCTTGAAGACAGGCTTAGCTGCAGGGATAATTCTCCCCCTTTATCCTGGCAAACTCGAATACGGATTGCCTCAGAATTATGCTCCGTCCTCATCTTTCTTCACTCTAATAGACCACAGAGCATCGTGCATGGTGATTTAAAACCTGCTAATATCCTGCTTGACTCAAATTTAGTAAGTAAGCTGAGTGATTTTGGGATCTCTCGTCTTCTCTCGCGCAAGGAACCTTTTAGCAACACTACATTATGTTGCAAAACAAACCCCAAGGGTACGTTTGCATACATGGATCCCGAGTTTCTTGCCACTGGAGAGCTTACTCCGATGTCAGATGTTTACTCATTTGGAATCATACTATTGAGATTGTTAACTGGGAAATCGGCGTTGGGGATCACAAAGGAGGTGCAATACGCACTAGATAAAGGAAACTTGAAAGTACTATTGGATCCTTTAGCAGGAGACTGGCCATTTGTGCTAGCTGAACAGTTGACTCACTTAGCATTGAGGTGTTGTGAGTTGACCAGAAAAAGTAGGCCAGATCTTGCTTCAGAAGTGTGGAGGGTACTTCAGCCAATGAAGGCCTCATGCGGAGGCTCATGGTCTTTCAGGTTTGGTTCAGCAGAGCAGTGCCAACCTCCCCCACATTTCATATGCCCCATTTTTCAGGCAAGTTCATCTCTTCCTCTCCATATTTCATTTGTCATATTGACTTTTCAGTGATAGCTTTACCAGGACAAAGTCTCAACGTCATTACACTGTGTTTTCAAGTACATCAGTGATTGAAAATCCTGCTTTATTTGCTGTAAACATGCAGGAAGTCATGAGAGATCCACACGTAGCAGCTGATGGTTATACCTATGAAGCAGAAGCCCTGAGAGGATGGCTAGACAGCGGTCATGATACCTCACCCATGACCAACCTTAAGCTCGAAAGGTGCAATCTTGTACCTAACCATGCACTTCGTTCAGCAATCCAGGAGTGGTTACATCAGCCATAGAACACAATATAAGTTAATTCCCAACTTCCTTTTGATTCAGCACGTTGTTCACAATGGTTACGCCGTGAAGACATGTCAGTACCTTTTACCTCCTTTCCTTTTCTTGTAAAATATTAAAAAGTCTCCTCTCATTATTCATAATGTTTTATTGTATATATGATAGTTAATGTGTATGGATACGTGATTAGACCAAGAAATGATACGTTGGTATGTTTAGGGCTCTGTAAAATTTAATTAGAAAGTATAGAATAAAGGTTTGACCAAGATTCCTTATAGTTATGTAAGGAAAAAAGTTTAACTATAAGGTAAAGTTTAAGTAGTCGGTAATTTGATAGATGCTTGTTATAGAACTGACTTGTAGAGAAAGCTGTGTTAAGTGACCGTTTTATCACAATAGCTGAAAATGTTGTATGAGGCCAATTTAATTGATTTTATATATTCACTAATACACCCCCTCAAGTGAAAGTTCTTTTAGATTTGAAGTTTGCACAAACTCACTCTACCTTATGCTGAATAATAGATAGGTAGTAAGATTTGAACTCACGACGAATTGGTAACAAAGACTCTGATATCATGTTAAGTGATTGTTTCATCACAATAAATTAAGTTATTGTGTAAGGTCAATTTAATTCGTTTTATATATTCACTAATAAGCTGATCCTTGAACCTTTGGATGAACTATACTAAAAACATTAGAGGGAGGGACAAGAATCAAAAGGAGATGGGGTGAGAAGAAAGGAAGTAGAAGAATTTGGTGTTGGGCCTCACTGTAACTTTTCTCGTACTGCTTTTTGGACCTGGTTCTTCTTAATAAAGTGGGGACGTTTTCTTCTGCAGATCTGTGCCACATTTATTGCCTTAGTGGTTGGATTGTTGTGCTTTTTCTCAAGCTTGGAATATTGTCCACCAGGACCAGAAATTCTCATTCAACTTGACTTGGTCCTGACAATTTCATCCCAATGTTTTGTTGAGTTTAATCTTTCATAATTATATTAAAATAACTTTATTTAATATATTTAAATTTAGATTTAAACAGTATAACTTATATTTGACTAAATTTCAAGTCAAAATTAAGTTTCTAAAGTGGAATTCGATTCCTACGTTGGTCCAGTAGTATAAAAACCATGACAGATATCAGTGTCTTGGTAAGGGTAGCAGACAGACCAAAACAGTGTATGCTCCTTCGTCGGTATTCATCCACCTGTTGAATGAGTCACCGAAGACAAAAGGCTCTGTCGTTTCTTCTGGTCCATCCTTTACCCTTGATTCAAGCATAGCCCTCTCTATTGCTTTCTTCAGGACCAACTCATCAATAATGACACTTGTTCCATCTTCCGCGTTCATTAGACCTAGGCCTTGTTTGGTAGTAGGTAGGACCACAGATTCTAGGCAAAAATTATTATTATTATTCTTCTATAGCAAGTTGAACTTATAATTATTATTCTTATAATACACTCATTGAATATATTACTAAATTTACATAATAATTTATAAATTATATATATGTATTTTAATTTATTAATATCTACCGCCACTTGAACATGAGGGCACTTTTAAGTTAATACTCCCTCTTATTCAAAATAAGTGTCGTTTTAGAGAAATGCACACTTATTAAAAAAATTAGTGAAATGTTTGATATACCCTTATTAATTGCATGCTGAATTGTCTTGAAAATGTAATCTGTATAATTAGGATGTGAGAGAAATTAAAGGGCAATTTTGGAAATAAAATTATAAACATGCA
>JANVCQ010000004.1:2761175-2782506 GCA_025531925.1 Erythroxylum plowmanianum
CTGTATAATTAGGATGTGAGAGAAATTAAAGGGTAATTTTAGAAATAAAATTATAAACATGCATGAAAAATCGTGAATGACACTTATTTTGAATAATTAAAATACCTCTAAAACGACATTTATTTTGGATATAAGGGAGCAAATTTTAAGGATGATAAATTAAACAGTATATCATTTTTTAAAATTTTAATTTAATAATTAATTTTTAAAAATTTGTATAGTTAAAAATAATTTTTATTACCATAATTTTTACTGAATATTTAGTTATTATAATCTAATCGTTAACTGTTACCTAATTCCAAAATATATGGAATGGGATTAAATTGAAAGACTGTTTCGACGGCAACGTCAAATAGTTATATTCCAGGCATATACTCACAAGTGTCAAGTGGGTGCGGGTATGTATAGATAGAGTCTAGTCATATGGATCATCACCGAGCCACTGTCTCGTAGGGTCCACACACCATCAGCCGATCAAGATCAACGCCTCACGTGTGAGTCCACCATCACCGGGCCTGCATGTGTAACACAGCTGACCAAACGTTTCATATTACAAGTGGGGCGTGCCCCTCTTTTTCTATCCATTATGTCGTACGCTTAACGAAGTCTTTCTAGTACGCTTCCAGCTAGCAAAAACACGTGTCTCATTTCCATGGGTCCTAATGTTGATGACTAGGTCCTTCCGTATTATTTTTCTGTTTCAGCGTATCAGAATTTGACACCAGTACAGTCTAATCTGGCTTCCGTCACAGCTGATTGCTAGGGGGTGATAAATTATTTAATATTGCGCCGTCTTATGCGTACGGTCTGTACTTAATATTTATTGACCTGAACAGGCAGTTGCCGGTAATCTTTGATCTTTGACAAGACACTGTCCCACGCGCTTCACGCATAAAACCGCGTCAATTTGGTAGGAAAATTTGAAATTTTCCATATTTAATTTACCCTAAATTTAGGTATTTATTAATTAAGTACCAATGTCAAAGATTTTTTTTAACGGAAAAAATCACAATTGCTACCCTTTAAATAGATACTGAGTAAATTTTTGAATTGACACAATAGCTTGTAAATTATTCCAACCGAGTACTTTGTACTAAACAAATCCTGTAAGATAGACTCGATCGTGAGAGTGTAAGTAGGGAGAATCGAACACAGGACCTTTAGATCTCATTCCCCTCTACTCCACTAACTCAACTACCCCTTGGGAGACTCTAATGTCAAAAATGCTTGACCTAGTAACTGTTTTTTAATTAAAAATTATTTCTGAAAAATAATTTAATACATTTCGATATGTTAAATATATTAAAATGTCCAACAAACTAATAAAACTTATTAAATTTTAATGCTCGGTGATTTTCAAAATTAAATTATTGCTAAAATTAAGTTTTCATAAAAACAATTTTAAATAATTAATCCTATTATCCTATATTTTTAATGCCTTTATAATACATAAAATATATTAATAAATTGTTAGGATTTAATCTAACATAGTTTTATAATGTTATTTATTATTATTATTTTCTTTTAAATTTATCATATCATTTAGATAATAAATTTTGGAGTAACTAATAAAATTGCTTCGTTACGACCGTAAATTCACAAGTTTAAATTATAAAATAATTTTTATATAAAATATAAAAAAAGTTAAGTATGTTATGATCTTAAAAAAGCTGAGAGTTGTTTTCGTTGTTATAATGCTATAATTAATAAAGTATCGACAATTAGTGATTTTAGGAATTAAAGAATTAACTTGTAGAAAAAGACAAAAATTAATGATTCTAAATAAAAAATTAATTTTCTCTGCTATTAAAAGAACGAGGTGATTGCTTTTCACGCACCCAAAACGCGTGACCGACCGACCGAAAAACCCCCACTATCACGTGAATGGAAAATCCAAACACGGTTATGGGAAAAAGTAGAAAAAGCCCAATTCCAACTTAACACTTAACACACGGCGTTTCTTACTTTTCACGTACCACCTCCTCCTCCTCTCCTCCGTTGTATTTTCACCTTCTTCTCTTCCTCCAAATTTCCGGAGCTCTCTTCTCTGAAGACCTAAGAGCTATATAGCGAAGAATCTTAATGGATATACGTACAGCTGTATGTGTAGTTGCTGTTGTTTTGGCTTACTGTCCGTGGCTTGGCTTCGCTGGAGATATAGTTCACCAGGACGATGTCGCTCCTAGGAGGCCTGGTTGCGACAACAACTTCGTTCTGGTATTCATAATAAGGCGTCACGAAACCCTAGATTTGTTGTTGTTTTTTTTACTGCTGATTTCTGGATATTTCCGGATGAATTTTCGCTAATGAAAATGGAAAGGAAAGCAAAAAGAAGTGCCTGCTTGCGTAGTAGGGCCTGATGTTTTGGTGTTGTCTTACCGGAAATTTGAAGTTGACTTCACTTGATTGTGTGGATGTCTCTTAATTTTCGTAGTTTTCTCTTTCTCTCACTAAAACTGTGGGGAAAAATTGAAAGCAGTTGAGTTTTTTTGTTGAGAGAACTGTGCAAGTGTATAAGTGTAACTGTCTGTTGATGGAGGCTTACGTGTGTAGTGTTGAGTGGAGGCGACTGTACGGTTAAAATTATTGGATGGGAATTGGGAAGAATTGATGAGAACACTTTAATGCTGTTTAGTATTGTTAAATGTTGTTTTGTTCTGGAGCGAATCAAAACGGAAATCTGAACCATCTATTTTGTTTTGAATTCCAGACGTTCAGTTGTTTCATTCTGGTGCTACTTTTGCTTGTTCTTTGGCTTAATTATGAGAAACTGATATTTCGGGGTTCCATTTAATGAATTCTTGTTATTTTAGGTGAAAGTTCCTACTTGGGTTGATGATGTTGTAGATATCGAGTATGTTGGAGTCGGTGCTCGCTTTGGCCCTACTTTGGAATCAAAGGAAAAACATGCTAACCGATCTCGACTTGCTTTGGCTGATCCTCCTGATTTTTGTAGCAAACCCAAAAACAAGGTTTCAAAATTGGATCCTGATTCTAATGTGTTCCACAATTCTTGACAGTTAGCGTTTTCGATCAGATTTTAATCTGCCAATCACTTTTTGTCTGGTAGTTTACGGCGGAGGAGGTGGTTGTGGTTCACCGAGGTAACTGTAGCTTTGTAACCAAGGCAAATATTGCTGAAGAGGCTGGTGCTTCCGCCATTCTCATAATAAACAACCAGACTGGTAATTATTTGGAGTTACCTTATTATTTTACACTTTAATGTCCTGATGAGTTCATTAAGTTCATTACGAGTGCTTTACTGGCGATGCTTTTTTGAACTATGATCTTAAGCATCATCTCATTTTATACCTTTTAGTATCTGTTTTCATGATTATGCAAGTAATAACTAGCTTTTCTGTAGGATTACTCTGTCTAGTATGCTTTGTATGGTTTCTCCATTACTATTTTCTCCTCCTTTTCATGTGTTCATGGCTGTACTTGTATGGAACATAAAAAGAAAATCATCCTTTTATGAGCATGAAAGTATACATGAAGAAAACAATGCGTGGTCTGATCGAAGGACTGTTACTATCACCAATTCTCGAAGTTGATTATAGCACAACTTTCTGTTTTGCCTTTTGAAACCCAAACTATTCTCTGCAGAACTTTTCAAGATGGTTTGTGAACCAGATGAAACTGATCTGATCATAGGCATCCCAGCTGTCATGCTTCCACAAGATGCTGGTGCAAGCTTGGAAAACCATATAAAGAACAAATCTGTTGGTAAGCATCCCTTGATCTCCTAGCATACTTCTAAAGCATCAGATTTTAGATACAGATTTCCCATCAGTATGGATGCAACTGTAGATATCATGTTCTTGGTTTCAGATTTTTGACACCAATCTTCAGTGCATGTGCAGCTCTATTCTCCACAACGGCCACTGGTTGATGTTGCAGAAGTGTTTTTATGGCTTATGGCTGTTGGCACCATTTTATGTGCATCATATTGGTCTGCATGGAGTGCTAGAGAGGCAGCTACAGAGCAGGACAAGCTGTTAAAGGTCATCTTGGTTTTGACAATTTTTATTAGGTACAATACTTGGTGAAACAATTTCCTGATCTTTTCAACTGATGTTTAGAACATGTTTTGGTTCCTTTGCAGGATGGTTCTGAGGACTACTTGAATATGGAAGGACGTAGTAGCGTCGTGAACATCAACATGATGTCTGCTATTCTGTTTGTTGTGATTGCATCATGTTTCTTGGTTATGCTTTACAAACTTATGTCATACTGGTTTATTGAGGTTCTGGTCGTCCTCTTCTGCATTGGTGGGGTGGAGGTATGTCTAACAATATTTCGTAATTGTGCTTTAGATAATATAGGTGGAATTGATGCATTGCCAATATGTGTAAGAAATAGCAGTGATGTTTTAGAGTTTCTGTTATTTAGGGTTTCAAATATGCCTGTGTTTAAAGAAGGGCGTAAGCTAGCAAATTAAGGATGTTCATTTTGACAATTTCACTCATGATCAGTTCCATCATATTTGCAGGTCTAGGCTTGTGTCTGATTGCATTGTTTAAATTGTTGTTGTATAAGGAATGATAATTGTAGAAATATTTTCATGTTTCCAGGGTTTGCAGACTTGCCTGGTGGCCTTATTATCATGGTATGCAACCTTGATCTCGGATAGGTGAAGCTTAGTAAATTTGTTCTAAGAACTGTTTATTAAACTCGTCTATACTCTATTGTGCAAGAATTACCTGGTTCTTATTTCTCAAGATAAAAAATTTTGAATGGTTACCCCCTTTTATACTTGTTCTGGAACTGACATCAAACAATGTAGTTTCAGATGGTTCCATCGTGCTGGAGAAACTTATGTTAAAGTTCCATTCTTTGGAGCTGTTCCATATCTGACATTAGGCGTTTCTCCATTCTGCATAGCGTTTGCCGTTGTTTGGGCAGTTTATCGTCGTGTGTCCTTTGCTTGGATAGGTCAAGACATCCTTGTAAGAGATAAATCCTTAATGTTTCTCTTTACATGTCACCCTAGTTTCCTTGGCCTTGAACACATTTTTCATGAATTCATCATTTAGCTTCTATTTCAAATTAATGAGGCATCTTAATTTATGAGAGGTGATCCATCTTTCCCACAGCTGATGTTTTACTTAGCTAAGCAAAATGCTCATTCTTACATCCTTTTTATGGTTTGTGGAGCTAGTCGATGTATCCATTTTATCATGTTTTCTTTGTATATAGTCACTTGTATAATATGGCATTTTATGTTGCAGCCTGTAATGTGCTGTGTTATATTGTTAAAAAGGAGTTATCTTGTTCCCTGCTTTATTCAAAACTTTGGTGGTAGACATGCTTCTGTGTTTGCAAACTTGCTTTCTGGCTTTACTATATTTTGCCAATGAAGCTTCTCCATATTCACTTTCTCTTGTTTTTCTTTTGTCTGTTGTTCTCAACCAGGGAATTGCTCTGATCATTACCGTTCTGCAGATTGTTCAAGTACCAAATCTCAAGGTGTTTATGCGATTCACATTTATCATTTGGGAGTATGCTTTGCCATTACATGGATATCATATTATCTACCCTCTTGTGCTATTTGAGATGCCTTACATGAGAAACTTTCCATTCCATGCTTTCTTTGTACTTGGTCATATTGGCAGCTAGTAATCCTAACTAGATCTGACCCCGGAAAGAGATACTGTTGGTAATTTGGTTTCTGATATTCAATACTGTACTTTTAACTTTGTGGCTCTTTCTTGTTTTCTTTTGGTTGTGAAAAGTCAATACGTGATGGAATCAATGTCATACTATAAGTTATGATATGTACCTAACAATAAGGCCTTTAATGTTGTTAAAATGCTCTGAATACTGATAACTTATTGTTACTTGTTTCTTCGTGACAAAAAATATTGAAATCAGGTCGGAACTGTTCTTCTCAGTTGTGCCTTCTTGTATGACATCTTCTGGGTATTTGTTTCCAAGTGGTGGTTCAAAGAGAGTGTCATGATTGTGGTAAGAATTTCTGTACCTGATATTGGTTCTTGTAACCTATCGTATTGACCTGTAAAGATTCAAAAGATTTTCTCTCATTAGGTAGCTCGAGGTGACAAGAGTGGTGAAGATGGTATACCTATGCTGTTGAAAATCCCACGGATGTTTGATCCTTGGGGTGGCTATAGTGTTATTGGGTTTGGCGACATAATCTTACCCGGGTTGGTTGTTGCTTTTTCATTAAGGTTAGAATTCAATCCTTGTACTTTCTTTCCCGTTTTATTCGTAATGTCTTTATCTTTCAAAACATTCTACCATCAAGTTAATGTCTTGTTTTTCATGTTAAATTATGGGACATGAAAGGGAAACCTCCAGGTGTTTTGATTTTGACGGAGTTGAAAAATGGAAGAAAATAGAGTTCGATTTTAAAGAAGCATCACAACATAGGTTGTGAATTAACCCCCTAAACAGAGAGATTTGATGTTATTAATTCTTCAATCCCGAGACATAACAAATATAGAGATCCTATGAGAGAATTTTGTGATGACCTCAACCTAAAAATCTTCAAAATTCTCATGGTAAAACAAACAACAATAACATCTCAGTAGCTGCTTTATCCCATGGTAAAACAATGAAGATAAAATAGCTGTGTTCCAGAATTAAAAAACATGAACTTTAGCTCTCCAGGTAGTTGAAATATTGAATCAGGGTTAGCGCTAATCTGGTTTTTCTTGGTTTCTTCAAATAGCAGAGTTGAGAGCAACATGATCGGTAAAAATGCATATCATAGTAGGAAATTGTCTCATCTCATTTAACCAAAGCAATTTAACATCAGATAAGCATGCATGTAAAAAGCTTTTCCTTTTAATAGAAAAGGAAGTGGACGGTTTATGCCAGGCTACGGTGGTTGAACTGCTTTGACTGACATGTTTTATGCCATCGATACAGATATGATTGGTTGGCTAATAAGAGTCTCCGAACAGGATATTTTCTCTGGGCAATGACTGCTTATGGTTTAGGTAAGCAACATTTGTTGATTCTTTTAACTAGCTCTTGTAACAGCATTATAGTATTGCTATATGTATTCACCGCTGAAATAATAGAGAGAAGCCTGCTTGTGCTTTTCAAAATTCCTGAACACAACTGGGTGTTATAAGTTGGTAAAGTTGAATAAAGTATGTGACTTACATTGCCAATGTTTGACCGCTGTTTTATTCTGATATATGTCCATTTATGGTCATCAAAAGAGAAACTTTCGGGAAAAGGGTCCTTAACTGAAATGGAGAAGACGGCTTCGGTTCTTAGTTTGATTAATACTACTTGTCAATAAGTTATTTAAAGCTAGTTGTATAATAAAACTACACAGTGAGGTTAAGTTGGCTTGCTTTGCATTTCAGGTCTTTTGATCACTTATGTGGCTTTAAACATGATGGATGGACATGGCCAACCAGCATTACTTTACATTGTCCCCTTCACTCTGGGTAAGGAAATAGTAGTTTTATGGTCATGAAAGTTATTCTTTCAAAAAATTATTTATAATATATCATACCTATAATAATTAAATTCGTGAAAGAGCTGACTATATAAAATCTCACAGTTTATGTGGAAGAGTGATGGGCATTAAATTCCCAACTTGGGGTCAATATTTAGGTAGTGGTCCTACTGATATGGACGAGGAAGGATGTCCAAGACTGCTATCAATATTGATAATGGTCTTATTTTTTTATTCTTTTCCTATTCATTCTCATTAAAACTATACCCTTTAGATATATATAATCCCAAACCTACTATAAATGGTACAAGGTGTTGTCTTGGAAATATTTTTTTAAAGATTTTAGAAATTTTTTGAGTTTCAAGTGGATGGAATTATTCAATTTGAGATTTGGTCAACTTGGCATTTTTATCTTATAAAAGGGTGTTTTTAGTAATCCAAAAACTGGTGTACAACGTCTATTCTCATAATGGATGCAGGCACGTTTTTGACATTGGGGAAGAAGAGGGGCGACCTCAAAACGCTGTGGATGAGAGGAGAACCTGAGAGGCCTTGCCCTCATGTTCGGCTTCAACCCACAGGATCTCAATGACCTCAACTGTAGAAGTAAGTCCCCATCAATTTTAGAGTTATTGACACACTACCCCACCCCATAAGGCCTCACTTGTATAAGTTGTAGGAGAGCTTGTAATATTATCTATATCAAGCATCATGACATATACAGAATTTAATTGGCTTTTGACTCCATTAAAGCATTAGTGAGTTTTCTGAGTGTACATCGGGTGAATGATAATGACCAAAATTTCACGTCAAGTTCGACGAGGGGAAGTAATAGTTGCAGATGAGGTTTACTGTGACTCGGAAAACTTGTAGTCGATTCAACTTTATTATCCTGAGTCTCAGTTTTGGGCCATTATTGATTAAAATTCAAGTAAGCATTTTCTTAAATATTGAAGCTTTCAAGCAATGTTTTAAATATTGGGTAGAAAGGTAAACTAATAAGACAAATTGTTAAAAAATTGATTAAAGTTTGAATAAATTAAAAATTTAAAACAATAGTCCAAATAACTTTTTTCTAATAAAATTTAAATTTAATTAAAAAGTTATTAAATAAACGTTAATAAGTTTATTTTAGTTCATGAACATTGAATGACTTTGTTTTCAATACTAAAAATTATTTAAAAAATTGGAATAGATTTCTGCTCGGAAAAAGCTTTAAGGTTCAATCGTTTTAAAATTAGAATAATAATATATAATAAATTAATAATTTGATCTAAAATTAAATTTAATATAAAATTTAAAATAATAATAAAATAAAAATAATATTTTATATTATTATTTATTTAAAAAATCTTAAAAGTTAAAATATATTTAAAGAAAAGGAAAAGATTCTAAATTTTTTAACATTCTTAAGTATACTTCTCTATAGTTTAAATATTATATTTTAACATAATTCTTAAGTTATATTAAGCAAAATTATTTATATATACTAATTAATAATTTAATTTATTAAGTAAATTTATGATAAAAATAATAATTAGTTTTCAACAACAATATTTTGAAAATTTTCAATTAAAGTAAAGAGATAAATAAAAACTTAAAATTTGATAAATATAATTTATTAGTGAGATTAAATAAATAAAATAGTAATTTATTTTTTAAGAATATTAATTAAAAATAAATTTTTTAATTAAAATATTAAAAATGAATAAAGAATACAAAATAAAAATATATAATTTATTAATGAATTTCGTGAGACAATTAAAAAGAAAAGAAAAAAAATAGCGAAAAGTGAAATTTGGATTAAAGATAGATTAAATACAGCCTATAATCACATAACATAAGTGGTCCCCGTAGACAAAAGCACACGAAGTTCTCTACGTGTTCCAGTCCCTGCTTCCTTGACTAGAGACCATAGAAGCAAACAAGTCATACCTTTTACAGGACAAGGTTACACTCTTAACAATTCATAGGTACGCTGTAACTTTTCATTATGTCAAAACAAGACAGTACCTACAAGCTTACACTCTAACAATTCATAGGTACGCTGTAACTTTTCATTATGTCAAAACAAGACATTGACAGGACAAGGAAGTATAGAGGTTGGTAACGAGATCTGTTTCCCCTGGAATGTTGCTGAATCATTTAATTTTATCTAAAATCTTCACATAAACTGGCGTGGAAGGGGATCAAATCCCTATTTTAATTACCATGTTTTTATCATATTTTATTAAATCCCATCCACTTATTTGTGTAAACTTTACATAAATATATAAATAAAATTAATAAAACATAATTAGAACATAATAATCGCCGAGCTTTTCTTTTTTTTTTTGGTGTAAACCATCTAATATCCAAACTTATTGAGCCGACTAATCTAGATTCAGAATTTAGTCAAAATTAAGACTTCTCACTCTTCCCTGTGGGTGTGTTTAGTGAGAATCAAATCTAAGAACTCTTCCCGCTTGCTCAGCCTGTGGTGCCAATTGAGTCACAACTCGTAGATGCCGATTTTTTCTCCA
The DNA here is from genome assembly GCA_025531925.1 of Erythroxylum plowmanianum. Taxonomy (NCBI): domain Eukaryota; kingdom Viridiplantae; phylum Streptophyta; class Magnoliopsida; order Malpighiales; family Erythroxylaceae; genus Erythroxylum; species Erythroxylum plowmanianum. Next base: position 2,771,136 of record JANVCQ010000004.1, read on the forward strand.
GAACCATTGAACTAGCTGGATGTTTGGTTTTTTCTCAATACTAATTGGTCTAGTCTTGTTCTACAATCACTGATTATTAATCTAAATCAAATTAAAAAACTAATCATAGTTAAATCAATCTAATCAATTTTTAAAGCATTACTTATTAATACCAACAGTGATTCTTAACTAAACAGGCTCCAGACAAGTGCGCAAAGTATAACAAGTGCAAGTCATGGAATTGGCAAACCGAACTTTTTTATGCATAGCAGAGCCATCCGCTCTTCTTTACTCGTTTTGCTGGGGATGGATGTCAAAATACTGTCACTTGTAAGGCTGAGATGAAGTGGTAAAAAGTACCAATTTTAATCATGATCAATAATTTTTTGTTTTGTAATTCAGTATTATATCAATACTTCCTATACTGGTAGACACCGGGCTAGTACCCGCTAAAAATACCGATACTGGCCAATACCAGACAACAAAATGGTATTTATCATTTTCGTCCTCTGACTGATACGGTACAAAATACAATATAATGCTTTCAACTATTTTTACTAGTGCTAGTTGTTGCAACTTTGCATGGTTCTCCATTGTTTAAAGATCACTAGCCATGCATCTATCGTTTTTCACAAAAGGTTGTGAACAAAATGAGAAACCTGATATTCTCACACAAACACCTACCCACTAAAATAAACCTTCACGAGGTTGGTAACTCATTCACTATTCTGTTCTGTTAACCCAAATATTGTCTACCTCAAAGGATCCATGTACAAACCAAAATAAGAATGGAATCTTGAAGATGTTTCAATTAATATGCAGGAAACTAGGACCAGCTTGAGCGAAATTGTAACCTGGACGAACAGTTTTAAGGATGTATTTGAGTTGAGATTCCAAGCAGTTTCTCATTTTTCCCTCTTTTCTCTTGGGGAAAAAAGTTGGAATCTCAAACAAGATTATGACCAATCAAAAGCAGACACCATCTCATGAAAACACTTTTAATTTTATTCTTCCCTTAAAAAGTACAAAGGCTGCTCTGCAAATCAAAATTGCCTTACTAAGTAAGAACAAGCAATTCTTTCCTCTTTTTCTCCCTTTCGTGAAAAGAATAAAAAATAATCAAAAGGAAACTTACGTGGGTGCGGATCGAGGTCAACATGAATATCAACTCCTCAATGTCATCAACAAAACCACCTGTACTAGCATATGGTCAAAAATGCTCCAGCAATCCAGTCTTTGACAGATTATTGCTCTAAAAGTCATTTTTGCTCAGCGCCTGTTACCTCCATCCAAAAGAATCATTTATCACATATTGATGAAGATTATGTGGTAGATTAAATCATATTTGTAAGAATTTTATAAGATCAATGACTTTCTCTCTCATACAACTTCATAGATAAACAGACAGTAAGGAGGAATAATGTCACAAGACTTGATAACTTCGCATCCAATGTCAATTTACTAAATAAAATAAAATTTCAAAACCTAACATAAAAGTAAATAATCCAAACCACAAATTCATTGTGTGAAGGATGACCGCACTAAAATGTAATCATAGGCTGTAAACAGAAAACAACAGAAAGCAAGCAACTTCTAAAGATAAAGAGGGCACACCAAAATCTGCAATTTTTAGTGAGACAGAGAGAAGCAAGAATAACATCATCAAATCCACAATGGTTAATAGCACGTACTTCCACATCTTCGCAAGGTGCCATTGCCATTCACAGCAAAATGTACCGGCCTCCTCTCCTGACCAAAGGACAGAAGTTCCTGCATCCTTTCAGGCCACACAGAATTTAGCCTTCGCGCAAAATCTTCCACCTCCCTGAGTAAGAATCACATCCATTGATGAAAAATAGTTAAAAGGAAACAGATAAGTATCCTTTCGGGCTCAAAGTGCAAAGTCATACAGACCTATCAATCTCCTCTTTTAGTACTGGATCAATCTCATCGTCACCATCATCAAACTCAACTTTAGGTGCAAAGATGTCATCTTCCCCATCTTGTAGCTTTGATGCTCCACTGGAACTGGGCCGGAATTCGTCATCAAGTTCAGTATCATGGCACAACGGATGAAGTCCATTTGACTCCTACCCAAAACAAAAACCAAAAATAGAAACTTAACTTTGCTGGCACAGGGATTGATTAATATATAATGCAACAAAATCTGTTCTACCTTCTCATCTGTTTCAGCAACTTCACTATGAGAGGCATTCTTCTGCTGGTCCTTTCTCCTTCGACGCTTCTTTTTATTCTTTGAAGTTTTTAGAACTTTCGAATCTGCAAAAGAAGAGCTTAACGCTGCTGATAGAAGTAGAAAGTAAATAAGAACCAAGGAGAAAAATGTTTGTATCACAGATACAGATGATATTCCTGGAGACAGTACTAATGGCACTAAGTGCAGTCGCCTGTTCTTTTAGTTACTAGTTGATGGAGTTGTTCAAGTAAACTCCATTTCACACATGTTCGCCAACTATTGCTGTTTCAGTACCAAACTGAGATAAACACTAGGTAACCTGTGTTCACCTGAACACATGAAGTGGCATCGCTAAGATATGATTTTATGCTTGGTCTTATCAGGCACTTCCTCCTACTCATTACAACTTCAAACCTACGCAATGATACAAACAACTTTCCCCACAATTGCCACAATGAAAAGTAAAAGGAACCAGCAAAGGGTGCCTCACAGTCAATAAACATCCTTCTTTATCATCCAACGCATCAGTTATACATATTACTAAAAAGAAAAATTATACAAATTTCAGCATAGTTTTCCAGGTTTCCTTTCAAAATAGAAATTTGCTCCTAATTGTAGCAGACCAAAAGAGGTCATAGAATTTGCTAAACTGAAGCATACCTCCATTTCCCCCATTAATAAATGACAATAGTTCATCAACAGAGCGATCATCTACACGCTCTTCTTCAGCCTCAACAATCTGGAACACATAGGAGGCAAAATCATCATGATAAAAGTTTATCCATGAATCATGCATACAATTGTAAATGACTTCACACTAATTTTAGAAGCTTAAGAAATTTATACACCACCTTAAGTTTCTCTCTCTCTCTTAGTTCCTTTCTCTTCTTTGCATATAATCTATTCAAAAGCCGGATTCGTGGATCATCAGTTGTATTCTTCAAAGGCTCCAGCTTCTCTTCCTGAATTCGCAACATCATTGGTTAAAGAATAAGAAATGCTAAAAACGGGTTAAAAGTAATTCACCGAAGATCCAGACACCTCTGTAAGATCATCGGGCAAATGAAATATCTCACGTATCTCCTCAGGGGTTTTTCCTTCAATGATCCTTGCAAGTGCACGACTTGTCAGATCGACCAAAGGTTTCAGCTGGAGGCTGTCCGCAGCAGACGTCAACTCACAGAGCCTCTTCGTATCCATTCGAATGAACTTCTCATCAAAAGACTTGCGTTCCTGTTAACCCAAAAGTCAAGCACAACTTCTGCTTGAACTTCCAATGATTAAGACTTATGATTTTTTGAAGAACCGGACAAGTCTACCAAAAATAGCAATTGATTTCCACTCTCTAACTATTTCAGACTTCCATTTAGAAAAGCAAGCGTGGAGCATAAAAGGAAATTTAAGCAGAATGAACTCAGAAACGTTGTAGGACCTTGTTAGAGCGACCTGGTACTTGATGAAACCTGCAGTAATCAAGCACTAGGCTCAACATGGCAGGATTGACCCGTTGTGGAAGAGATATAGCGTAACTCTTGGAAGATCCCATGCCCTTTTGTAGTACTTCATGACATATGAAGGGGCAAAACATTGCAACCTCTTGTTCCACTTGTTGAATTGAACCATCCGTAGTCTGAAGCCAGACATAGGATTTCATCATCTGAGAATGCACAACAAAAATTTTGAAATTGGTCTTTGAGATTAAAGTGAGACACAAACTAAAAGATTAGTTTGATTCAATAAAGAATTTCAACAAAAGGCTCAACCCAAGAAGAAAGCACAACCAGCCTTTAAGTCAATTTCAACAGAAAATTAATAATATTACATCTTCCTCAATAATTTTAGGAAACATCATACCAATTCCTGGAATGTGACAAATTTTTGTTCATGGTATACCAATGTTCATAGTCAATGAAAATTCTTTGCTCCTTTCCATTGTGTAGTCAATTTTTGACACATTCACACCATTTATTCCCCACTCACTCTCTCAACGATCTCTACTTTAACTCCAACTCCAACCAAATTTAGATTGACAGTTCATGTAAACTTCACACGTGCTGAAATAGAAAGGCACTTAATAACAAAAGATTTTGGTTGTGCTAGTATTATCTATTTGAGAATGCTAAATTACTTAATTCAATTAATGACTTGGACAGCAAATATACCTCGGGTTTAATCACTGCCATATCAACCTCAGACATTTGAGGATAATTTGAAGTCACCAACAGATCCAGGTGAAAAAGTCTCCTCTGCAGTACAGAGTCCTGATGCCAGTTGATTACCCTCTATGGGGCCACTCTTTTGAAAATGGAAATGTTTTTCAAATCCAATGCAGTTCCCAGTAATAGGTCCCAAGTTGCGGCATTAACGGTGTGATGAAATACAACCTGTCAAAGTAAGATTCACCATCTGAATTAAATATATCCATTGCCAATTTGACCACATCTCTGTATTTCAGATTGAGCCTTACTACAATGGTTAACGAGACAAATGAATATTTAAAGATAATAATACATACCATGCTTCTCTAAGGAAAGTTATAAAACTAACATAGCGGACTGTCTTGCTTCAGTGCCGATAGTGGATGAACTAACCCAATCCCTGCATTTTACATTAAAAGAACCACAATCTGGTTAATCCGCTATCATTAATTAAGAAATGCAATATCCTGTTAAAGTAAGAAATTATACAAGTACTATCTTCAACTTTATATTCCGTCTTTAGTCTACCACTTTACCTAAACGCATGAAATTAGCTATACTCAAATAGTCCACTCTACAAAAATTTACAAAGAAACACCTTCAATACCATAGAACTAATACCCAGTACGCACTATACTAACTGCCTCCCATCTACTTCAAGAATTCAGCAACCATACGATTCTATCCCCTTTTGGCTTCATATACTGAGTTATAGTCATCTAGATGCATCCATTTAAAGGAAAAGTGACAGAAAACAAAGTGACTAAGAGTGAAGCTACCACTTAAAGATATTGCCACTAGATTACCCTTTTACATAGGCGTATCATTTCCTACCAATTCTCAACATTTTGTTATCCTCATGCTTCTGCAATAGCTTAACCGTCTCACTACCCAACAATCCCATTTCTAAGAGTAATCCTCATCTCCAGGAAAAGTTAAATGAAGGAAAAGAACATCGTTTTACAGTCACACGTGTCCAAAACCTATATCCAATGTATCTAAGATACTCATCGAGCAAACCAACTTAATCGTCAAAACCCAACTAAAGCACCAGACAAATAGGCATAAAATTTCAAAAAAAAAATCGAGCATAGCCCAAGAAAAAGATCTTTCGAACTACAAAAAGCCAATTTAAACCAATCGCAACGGTAGAAAAAAAAACTTAATCGACCGAAATAATCATACTTCCCAATACTATCGTCAACCCAAATCTTACCGAACAGAAAAAATCGCAAATCCAAAAACAGTTAAAAAAAAAGCCACGGAAAAAAAATTCATCACCAAGACAAGGCCAAACCCTATCTATCAAAAAAGGAATACCTACCAAACGACGAGCAAGAAGCCAAGAACACGCTTCAAGCACCACCAAAACGATGTCGTCACACAACATTTCCGAATCAAAGGAACAGAAAACAAATCATTCAGGGAACAAGCACCAATCAAACACTACCACCTTAGGAAGGTGCGGGTCTTATCTACTCCCTCGTACACGAATAAATGCCAGTAATAGGTAACTGTCGCTTGATACGTACAATATATAAAACATATAAAGGCGTACCTGAGAAGACAAGAGAAGAGTTCGTTGTCGGAATTTAAGAGCTCAGACAGAGTTTGAAGTCTCAGAGAAGATTTGGCGGTTGTCGGCGACCCCAACGAATAGATAAAATGAGAGAGAGAGATTAGAGGTTTTAAGTTTACAGCCAGAGAAAACAGAAATCCAGAGAGAGAGAGAGAAATGAAAAATAAAATAACGATTAGAAAATAGAAAAAGAAAAGTATATTATTATTATTATTATTATTATTAGGTATATTACACATGAAATGAGAATAAATAAATTACACCTGGCGCGTCGTTGCATCGTCTTCACCTGTTCGATGATACGTCGTCGTTGGGATCACATAAGATGATGACACCACTAGGGTTGCCATGATAGGCTGTGTGCGCCGTTCACCAATTAAAATCATTTTTTAATAAGACTTTGTTGTAACTGTTGCATTTTATAAATTAAATTTAATATCCACAAATAATTATATTTATATATTACTATTTTATTTGTTTTTTAAAAATATTTTATAATTTTTAAATACATTAAATTTTAAAAATAAAATTATTATATCAAAATATTTATTAAAATTGATGAATAATAATAACTTAAATTTTATATTTTATGAATTTTAAGTTATGACTTGTAAAGGGTAATTGGTAATTAGAAGACTTTGGACCTTTGGACATACTATAAGTTGGGCTTTTTCTTGGTCTAGGATAATTGAACCCGACACAAAACGACTTGTCGGATGAAGAATATGCAGAGGGATAAGAGTTTCTTACGTTTAAGTGTGTATCCCTGAAATTAGATTATGGACAAGGCATGAAATTGAAGGGAGGTTATGTATATATTTGGATGGATCTATGTTATTACAGCTTCTGTCAGTCAAACTTTTGTAAAAAAAAATTTTTTAAGAAGTTAGTTGACTATTTGACTGTTATTTAAAAAATAACTTTTTTAAAAGATCTTCACACAATAAACTGTTTGACAAATAAAAATAAAAAGTACTTTTAATTTTAACTATATTTTATTTTGTAATAAAATTATTTATGTATATAAATATTATTTAAAATATATTAAACAATATGCAAAGCACAATATATTAATTATTATATAATTTTAAACTATATGAAAAAAGAAACTTTTAGATTTTACAGTCAAACACTCATTTTTTTAAAAACAACTTTTGCGCTGAAAAAAAATACTTATTCATTCTTTAAAAGCTGCAACAAACAGGCACTAAGACTTATAAGAATACGCTCTTTTAAATATTCTAATAAGTATTTCAAAATAAACTATTTAAATATTAAAAAGACTAAAAAATGAATAATAGTTTGATTTATTTAGAATTCAAAATTAAAAAAATATGAGCGTTCAAATATTTGAACATTTTGAATAATTTTGTGAATATTGTTATTAATAACGGTAAATATATAATACTATTTTAGACAAATTTTATTACAAAATAATTTTAATATATTGAACTATAAAATTTTAATTTTATTTTAAACATGTCTTAGAAAATTATAATGACATAAATTTAATATAACAACTACGTATTTTTTTATATGTTAATATTACTTTTTGCTATAATTAAATTTACTTACGAAGATTTAACAAAAAGATAATGTAAAAACACATGCTATCTTCTCTTCTTAACAACCAAAGAAGTAAGTAGGCTTGGCAAGGGGTTTACACTCATACTCAATCTTAAAAGCAGATCGAGTATGGAAACAGAACGGTATTGATTATAGGTCGGAAATACCGGTTAATACTGCTAGTTTTCGTTTGGCACTGGTCGGTACCGTAAATTTGAAAACATTATGGACTAATTTGGAAATTTTAAGAAATTTAACTCTAAAAACACCCCCTCCTCTACGTGCCTCACCCTCACCCACATCACACCCAAAACTTCTTTTGATTTTTTTCACTCTCTCTCACCGACTCTCACTTTCACTCACCATTGTTCTCTCTCTCTCTCTCTCTCTCTCTCTCTCGTTCTCCTCTCTATCTTGGGCAGTGCTGCTCCTTCCCCAACTACTATCATCTTCTTCCTCGATCCACGCTAGCATTAGAGATTCTCAACTCCTCCACTCGAAGTCCCGAACACGCTACCGTCTTTAATGTTAAAGTTTGATTCAAAGTTTGACCGAGTATTACTCTAATATGTTAGTTTGTGTCCTTCATTTAAGCAAGTTTCTTATCGTTAAGAATAAATAGCAAGTTATGGGATAGAGTCATGGGATCTAGTTAGTTGTGTTTGTTTTCTGTAAGCCTATATATAGAGGCACCTCTTATTTGTTTATTAAAAACTATGTATCAGATGAAATAAATGCTTTCAAGTCTTTTGTCTTTATGTGCTTTATCTATCTCTGCTTGCTATTCACCTTTCCCAACATTTTGGTATCAGAGCCAGAATCCACAGGTCCTTTGAGCTTGGGTCTATTGGGTATTAAGCAAAAACATTGTTTTCTTTTGGGGGAATCCGAGAGAGAGAGCAAAGATGGCAAATGCTTTTTCATCATCTTCACAACCCCTCGTACCGATTTTTACAGGAGAAAAGTATGAGTTTTGGAGCATTAAGATGAAGACTCTTTTTAGATCTCAAGATCTTTGGGATCTAATTGAGTATGGTTTCGTTGACTTAGAAGATCCAGATGAAGAGGCAGAAGAAAGATTGAAAGAAGTAAAAAAGGAGGATGCCAAAGCTTTATTCCTAATTCAACAAGATGTTCACGAAACAATATTCTCAAGAATTGCAGCAGCAACAACATCGTTGGAGGCTTGGCAGATTTTGAAGAAGGAGTTTCAAGGTTCTTCAAAGGTAATGACGGTAAAATTGCAGACTTACCGTCGTGATTTTGAAACTTTGTCTATGAAAAGTAATGAACCTGTTCAAACTTATTTGTCTAGAGTCTCTTCTCTTGTTAATCAAATGAAGTCATATGGTGAAGATATTTCTGAAGAAACTATTGTTGCAAAAGTTTTAAGGAGTCTTACTCCAAAGTTTGAACATATTGTTGCTGCTATTGAGGAAGCTCACGATTTATCAAATTATTCATTTGATGAAATAATGAGTTCCTTGCAAGCTCATGAAGATAGGTTGCTCAAGTCACATGAAAAGAACGAAGAAAAGGCTTTTCAGGTGAAGGGGGAGATGCACGAAAATGTTACTAGATGTAGTGGCGGCAGAAGTGATATCCGTGGAAGAGGCCGAGGAAGAGGTGGAGGCAGAAGCAAATTCAATGAAGAGAGGCAGAATAGGATCTTTAAATGCTACTACTGTAACAAGCCAGGTCATATAGAGGCTTATTGCTGGAAAAAACAGAAGGATGAGAAAAACCAAGCAAGTTTGCAGAGGAATCAGATGATGAATGCAAGTTGTTTATGGCCCTTTTTTGTGAGAAGGAGCAATCTAATGATGTTTGGTTTTTGGACAGCGGCTGTTCTAATCATATGTGTGGAACAAAGTCATTATTTAAGGAGCTGGATGAGTCTGATAAAACAGATGTGACGTTAGGAGACAACAAAAAGATTCGGGTTGAAGGCAGAGGGACCATTAGCATTAAAACCAGTCAAGGTAATGCTAAGATTTTACAAGATGTGATGTTTGTTCCTAGTTTATCTCATAATCTACTTAGCATTGGGCAATTGATGATTAGTGGATATTCAATTTTGTTTGAGGATGGTTTTTGCATTATTAAAGATAAAAAATCAATGCAAATCACTGCTAAAGTTCCAATGGCTAAAAATAAAATGTTTCCATTGAAAGTTTCAATGATTGAGAATTATGCTATGGTTGCTAATGGTGATAGTGAGACTCAATTGTGGCATTTACGTTATGGGCACTTGAATATTAATGGGTTAAAGTTGTTGAATGAAAAAGAAATGGTGTTTGGGTTGCCAAAACTTAAAGATCTTGTTTTTTGTGAAGGATGTGTTTATGGAAAACAAAGTAAAAAGCCTTTTCCTGTTGGAAAGGCTTGGAGAGCCTCTAAGTGTCTTGAGTTGGTGCATTCAGATTTGTGTGGGCCTATGAATATAGAGTCTCTTGGTGGTAGTCAATATTTTTTGTTGTTTATAGATGATTGCAGTCGTATGAGTTGGGTTTATTTTATAGAAAACAAGTCTGAAGCTTTTGACAGATTCAAGAAGTTTAAAGTAGTAGTGGAAAGAGTCAGTGGTCTTTTAATAAAAACATTGCGGACAGACAAAGGAGGTGAATTTATTTCAGCTGAGTTTAATATTTTTTGTGAGGAAAATGGGATTTGCAGGGAACTTACAGCACCATACACACTAGAGCAAAACGGTGTAGCGGAAAGAAAGAACCAAACTGTGGTAGAGATGGGCAGAAGCATGATTCAAGCAAAAAGCCTTCCTATTTATTTTTGGGTAGAAGCTGTCGCAACAGCGGTGTACCTTCTAAATTTGTCTCCTACAAAAGCTGTTCGTAATCAAACACCCTTTGAGGCTTGGACAGGTAGAAAACCAACGGTAAGCCACTTAAAGATTTTTGGTTGTCTAACCTGTGCTTTGGTCAAAACTCATTCTAGAAAATTTGATGAAAAGTCTGAGAAATATATTTTTGTTGGTTATTCTTCTCAATCCAAAGCATTTAAGCTTTATAACCCTATTAGTGGCAAGATAACCATCAGCAGGGATGTGGTTTTTAATGAAGATGCAAGATGGATCTGGAATGAAAAAAATAAGGAGGAGCATATTCAAGTGTTAGAAGATAATATGGAACCAACACTAAATCCAACACCAACAATTTCCAACCCTGGTACTCTTGGAAGTAGTAATTCATCTGTTCCTGCAAGCAATGAATCATCATCTTCAAGCTCATCAATTGAAACTCCTCCAAGGAAATTCAGATCCTTGCAAGAAATTTATAATTCTTGCACTTTTACCTTGCTTGTTTCAGATCCTATTTACTTTGAAGAAGCTGCAAAAGACAAAGAATGGTGCAAAGCTATGGAAGAGGAGATGTTAGCTATTCAGAAAAATCAGACTTGGGACTTGGTAGACTTACCGGAAGGTAAGAATGTTATTGGGCTTAAATGGGTGTTTAGAACTAAGTATCATGCAGATGGGACCATTCAAAAACATAAAGCGAGGCTGGTTGTAAAGGGTTATTCTCAACAGCAAGGTATCGACTTCTACGAAACTTTTTCTCCAGTTGCGCGCTTTGAAACGGTGAGAACCTTTTTAGCTTTAGCTGCTAAATTAAATTGGCCAGTATACCAATTTGATGTTAAATCTGCCTTTTTGAATGGTGACTTGAAGGAAGAAGTTTATGTCTCACAGCCTGAAGGTTTTGTAGCTAATGGTAATGAAGATAAAGTCTACAGGTTAAAAAAGGCGCTTTATGGCTTAAAACAAGCACCGCGAGCATGGTACTTCAAAATTGATTCCTATTTTCGGGAGAGTGGTTTTAAAAGAAGTGAAAA
>JANVCQ010000004.1:2801973-2843426 GCA_025531925.1 Erythroxylum plowmanianum
AAGAACTTGAAAAACAAGTTTCTTCCTTTCATTACCAATCTCTTTGGAACTAGATGAAACCAGACCTTGTGGTGAAGCTTTGTTTTGTTTAGGTTATATTAGGCATGTCCGATCCGAAACTCATTGGGCCACAATCCCATGAGAGAAGATCTATCGAGCCCCGGTCCTTGGGATTCAATTCAAAACTTTCTTACGTTTCATATAAAGTATGAATAAGATACAAAAATTCGTAAATTTTATATCAAAATAGAGTCTAAAGTACTTGCGATAAGCTCCAAATGAGTGGTTATGGGGTGCAAAGTGAGATTCGAAGAGAAGACTAGTTGCCTCTAACGAAGTTTGAGACTCCAATCCTACTAAAATCGTAAGTTATTATCTAAATTGGAAATTGGAATTGGGCCTAAGTCCAAAATTAACGGACCAAACCCAATTTGACAAGAACTCGGGCTTGGATTGCTCAAGCCTTGCTCAACCCAAGCCCTGATACTTATAAGCAAAACGATAACAAAGTCATTTATACATTTTTAATTAAAAAGGTTTAGGATAGGCTAGGTCAGGCTGGCCTCCCACCTCAAGCCCAATTGAGTTTGTCCCAACAACAACGATAGGGTACGGCGGATCTAAACTCGACCCGAATCATTATCATTCCTAATTTGAATCGATGGCTAGAAGATATAATCCGGTTGGTTTAATCAAAAAACTTATTGAACAACTCGATTTTTTAGCTCGACTAATTTTAATAACTTTTGTTGTTAAAAATTAAACAGTTAATTAATTAATTATTATTTTTTTTGTAAAATTATTAATTTATTTGCCTCAGTTAAAATGTAACAAATAATCTTATAATACAAAATGATTAAAAAAATAACAGAAACTTATTTAAATTTTTATGTAAATATTGAGTTGCAAATCGGTCAAAAAAACGGTTGATCCAACCCACGGAGAGTTAATACTAAACCACATAATATTGCTGTATACTACTATCTACCATTAACAGATGAATTGGTCAGTTCGGTATGTACCATATGCTTTGGCATGTGCTAGCTTTTATTACCCCCATCTTAGTGTATTGATCAAGTTAAAAATAGTACACGCGTATTCGTACGAATAATTAATTTTAAAGTAATTAAACTTTTATAATTTGTTTAATTCAATATATAAATTTTTAAAATTTTCGATTAAACGATTAAACTTTAAAAATTCCATCCATAATTTGTTAGAGTAACTAATAAGTATGTATTTACGTAATATTTAATAAATATATCTAATGTTTTAGAAAGTCGGACCAATTTTTTTTGTTGCCCACGAGTTATTTTAGGAAAATCTCAATTATAAAAAGATACTTTTAAACCATCCACACCCAGACTAATTCTTAGTTCCCTTACAAGAGATAAAGTTCTGGACTCAAATTTTAAATAGCTGCATACATGAGGAGAATTCGAATCTACGACCTTACTTAAGCCGGAGGAATTTCTTACCAATTTCTAAAATTTTAATAAATAACCGTTTATATGTCTGATTCTTGCAAGCACTGTTTGGTGGCAAACGAGCGTCGTTGGATTGGATTAGACGGTCGGTGATGAGGGGACCCAAAGTCGAAGGCTGGAATTGCTCGGCCGAAATCGATGGATCGGTGTCAAAAGTTCCTAATCCTACGATTGCTTCTAACCTTGTACTTTGTCTTGAGAACGGAACAGGACATCCCTAACGTTACCAACTCAAGATCATCTAGTCCAAACCAATCGAGTACCGTCCAACCATAAGATCAGTACATCATTTAATTCTTGCAAGACTCCAACTACTCCAGCCAACCCTAATTGAAAAATGATAATCAGTGAACATTTTTAACTTATTTTCTCCTTAGACTCAACAGCGACACTTACGCTTATTGCATTTAAAAGTCGACAAGCGTGGACTCGTAAGCCATCAGTAGACTACAAGCCATTGGCTTCATTGATTCATTCCATTGTAATCCTCAGACTTCTCCATATCACATTCCTTATTCGTAGTACCGTATGCTCCTGATTAGGTTTGATAAGGACCCAATGATTTTGGCTATTTTAAAATAATATCATTGTAATTTTGAAGAAAAATTATATTCAATATAAAATTTAACCAAGTTTATCCTAAAACCAATCATTTGATCAGTTCAACCGTAAAAATCTTAAATAGTTTAATTTTTCAGTTCGATTTTTTTTAATTTTTATTAAATAATAAGTTCTTATAAATTAAAATAAATCTATTAATTTTTATTTAATAATATTTTCAATTAAACTTCAAATTCTTCGATAGGTAAAAATAATTTATTTTATTCATATTTAAATTCTTTAATTTTTCTTAATTTTTAGTTAGTTTTATATCGTTTTAACATCTACCGAACATTGTTTAATTTTTGATCTTGTTTTAAAAACATTGCCAGAAACTCAATTAACTGAGTTCTAATTTATTGAATTCATACCAAATCACATCAAATTGAGTTTAGTGAAGTATAATTTGATAAGTCTACTCTCTAGCTTCCATACACACATAGATATTTAGATATATGCATGTGACTAACTTTTATTTTATAATATAACATATCACGATATATAAAAGATAAATTAATTTTTTTGGAATAAAATAGTAAAATCCATTTGAACATCAATAACTTATCGTCATCATCAATATTCAATTAAAGTCCCGCCAAGGTATTGAATCCAAAAAGATCTGATAGTATGCAACCTTATTTTTATCAAATAAAGATACTAATTCTGATAGACCCACGTACATTATATCATAAAGATATTACAAAATTAAAAATAGACGTCATATATATATATGCCAAACAAAATAATAAAAAAATAAGTAAGTAAATAAGTAAAAACATAAAAAGTAATAAAATAACATCTATAAGTTATATTATTACTAATATTTCAATAAAATGTATTAATATATTTTGTTAAATGTCTATTTATTCAAAATATTTATTTGAAATTAGACTATATATTAAAAAATATATTCCATCCAGAAATAAAAATAAGAGTAGGCCCATAAAATTTAGAATATTTATTTATCAAAATCTATCAATTTTTTATTAGAAAAAGCTTAATTCTTTATTTCTCTCGCTTATAAATTTCAACTACGAGGAGTATACAAGAACATGGGTATTTATGTCTTTTCACTATGACTGAATGTGAATAAAATTAACAAGGGTCGTCTGGTCCCATTTATGGCCATGGTCTTAGGAGGGCAAAATCGTAACTTAGTTCTCATTCCCCGACAAATCATAGCTGTAATATTAAATAAGTCCTCCTCACGAATTAACTTCTCCCACGTGGCGTGGCCTCCCTCACAAAAATTAAAATTCCGTATTACGAAGCTTATTAATTTTAATATACAACAATTTAAAAATTGAAGAAATTATAAGTCAACGACATGGATACATGTGTTGTTATGGTTGCAACAACTTAAACCAAGACGGTAACGATGTTTTGGTCTTGTAGATTAGAATATGGACACCATATGATATGATATTTTCGTCTGAGCAGCCATCAAACTTTCATCCAATCTCCTACGTTGGTGGAGCCACTACAGCTCACGCATATTTATGTCAAAGTTGCTTTATGCACAATCTACTTTTTTTTTTTTTTTTTTGGTTACAAAGGAAAGTACAACACTAAATTAACATTATGGGGTACTTGGTGCCTTACGCGCCTTAGATGAAGAGCTCCTGGATGCTAAAAAGGGGCTCTTGAAAGAGGTAAACGCTTGGGCTGCAAACACCAGCAAGTCGAGCGAGGTTGTCCGTGCACTGATTGCCTTCCCTGAACACGCGTTGAATCTGGACCGTTCACTCTCGTTGCAACAATTGACGAATACCTGTCACCAAAACAGAAACTTTTGTCAGTATCACGAACGGAGGAGAAAGTAAATTAATAACTTTACGGGAGTCGACTTCGGCCACAATTTGGCAATAACCCAAGTTCCAGGCCAAAGTAAGACCCGAGATCACCCCCTATAACTCCACAGCTAATGGCAAACCCCTATCGATGGTCTGCTAGAACCCTCCACGCCACTCCCCATTCCAATTTTAGCATTTTAGCATATACAGGAAGGAGTTAATAATTTTTTGATTAAATATAACTTAAAATTAAATAATTAAATAAAAATTAATTTAGGTTAATTTTTAATTCAATTTAATTTGAATTGAATTGAATTTTAAAATTTAAAATTTAATAAAGTCGAGTTCGAACTAAAATGGTTTTAATTCAGTTTAAACCATTATTATTTCTATTTTAAATATGTATTGAACTAATTTTCATTTTTACGTAATAATTTATTGATTGCATGAATTCATTAATTCATTTAACAAATTAATAAGTTCCAACAAAGTCTAAATTTAAGAAATCATTATAAAAGGTATGCCCCATCTAAAATTGAAAGTATAACCACCCATACCCACACACACCCACCAACGTACGTGCGCGCAGATACACACACGCACAATATTTTAGAATTTTTTAAAATTCTAGGACTAAAATTTTTAAGTTAGGAGCTGAGTTTTAAACAACAATAACACTTAATAGAAATTTCACTTAAACATAAAATTTGAAGAGGTTTAATAATACGCAACCTTACTCTTAACTAATATAAATATTATTTCTAAATGACTCACATAAATGAACTAATTTTTTTAAAAATTATGTGATTTAGGTCAAAATGTTGTTTTTACAGATATAATGTGTCTATTAAATATCACGTAGATGTCCGTCTTTTAGCCATATTTTTCTCATTTATAAGAATTTAAAAAATTAGTCGTTAAATTAAATTTTTTAAAAAAATTATAAAATTTTTGTATATGCTATCTCAACATAAAAATTATAGTTATTACTCTTTTAATAAAAAATTTAAACAACAACAATACTTAATAAAAATTTCGCTGAAACGCGAGATTTGAAGAGATCCAATAATACGTAACCTTACCCTTAACTAATAGAGATGTTATTTTCAAATAAACGATGTAAATAAACTAATGTTTTAAAATTTATATAATTTAGGTCAAAATGTTGTTTTTGTTGATATAACGTGTTTATTAAATATTACGTGGATATCCATTTATTAGTCATATTAACAAAAAATTATTTTTCCTTATTTATAAGAATTTAAAATTTTAGTCGTTAAATTAAAATTTTTTAAAAACTTATAAAACTTTTGAATATGTTATCTCAACATAAAATTATAGCTATTATTCTGTTAATAAAAAATTTAATACAGGTAATAATATCATATAAATTACAAGCATCTTAGTGTGTCAAAAGACGGATTAACTTGATTTTGATGGTTTAAACATCGCTCCTTACGATGCCGTTTTGGACCTGGGTGCAAATCGGAAGTAGAACAAAGTTGCATTATGTCCCTCAAATTTATTGAGGCTTATCGTTGACGAGGATAGACCCAAATTAATGATAGAAACGACACTGCGTTATGAACTAACCCAACAGGAGTGTGTGGACTCCACTCCTCAGACCTGCTTGAGTAAGGACAGAACCACCCTTTCCTTCAATTATAAATCCATATTCGATTATTTCTTATTTATAAAATTAATCTTAATATATATGTGGTGAGAAACTTGAAAGACCTTTTAAATATACGTGGAATTAAAAATACAAAATGGGGTTAACCTTTATTTATAAGTAGCAGATTGTATTTTCATTTCGAAAATAGTCTTTCTGTTAATTAAGGGTAAGATTACATACTACTAAAATTTTTCATATTCTGTATATCAGCTAAATAATTTTTATTGGGTTGTTGTTACATATGGTAATTGTTAAGGTAAGGTTTAGGTATTACTCTATCCATATCTATATCTATTTTTAATGACTCAATCTATTATCTATTTAAAATTCATCGGCTTTTACGATTTACTACTCATATCCAAATCTATTGAATTGTTTGAGTTTTTTTATATCTATTGAGTTTTATAGTATTTAAAATATAACTTCTAAATAGAAAATATAAATAGTAGATTTTTGCGAGCGCTCCAATTCAAAATACTTTAATAATAATAAGTTAAGATTTTGATTTGTATGTCTTAAAAAAATCATAAAATTATAATAATAAAAATCATAACGTCTAGTGTAAAGACACCATATATTTTTCACAATCAAGAACTGGAACAAAGACATAAATATCTAAAGCTTCAAATTGTCTTTGCGTGAATTCCACAACGTTCAAAACTGCATCTTTATATTATTTGCATTATCATCATCTTATAATAAAATAAAATGTGATGAAAAAGGTGAGAGCTGAAGTGAGGACTTTTAAAATTATTTCTTCCTATAAAATATTAATATTTTATTATATTTAACTATAAATATTTAATAAAAAACAGAAAAAATAGAGTTAATAAAAAAGGGTAAGATATGAATATCTATCGGTTCGAGTTATTACTAAACCCACGTCAAAATTCATTTCCACATCCATTTTTCAACATCCATATAAAATCTACGTAAAATTTATTTTTTAAACCTCCACATCTAATTTCTAAGTTGGGTGGTACAGATATTAATCGTGTTGAAACCCACTGCTATGCCTAGATGTTGTGGTTAATCCTGTTATTGTTAAAAATGGGAATTATACCATAAGTTCATATTGTTACTTACTAGCAAAGAAAACTTTGGTGGAAGATGCCAACCTTCCCAACTAAGACTATCAATTCCAATTAAATGCACAACTCTTCTGACCTAATTCCTCCTCTTCAAGTGGGTGCATTGAATTGTTTAACCATCAATGACACAAAACAGTTGAGCAGATTAAGTTTACCCAAGTCCCTCTAATTATACAAAAGATAAGACTAACTTTCCATTTCAAATTTCACAACTTTCTTAAATACACAACTACCAACAAATTGAGTCACTATTGATATTTTTTTAAAAATAATTTTATTTTTATTTCCACTTTCTTTAATAAAAAATATAATTATTATCTAAATTTAAAATATAAAATTTTCTTTTATATAAATTGATACAATGGGTCAAAAAGCTTTCTTCCATTTGAGGAAAACTAGTCAGGCCCTTTTTGGTAATTTCGTATTGTGACTCTTCATTTAAAACCGATACGTTTCCCTCTCCTGGTTTCCTACTCATTCGATACCCAAAAGAGACACACATACCAGATGGCAACACCGAAACTGTCTCGAAAGTTCCCGCCGATAAAGAACTGCGGTGGCTCGGCCTACAAGTCTATCGCCGCAGACCTCGACGGGACACTTCTGCGGTCGAGCAGCTCCTTTCCCTACTTCATGCTGGTGGCCGTCGAAGCCGGTAGCTTCCTTAGAGGACTCGTCTTGCTTCTCTCGCTGCCACTGGTGATCGTCTCCTACTTCTTTATCTCTGAAGCCATTGGGATCCAGATCCTTATTTTCGTCTCTTACGCTGGCCTCAAGGTCCGCGACATCGAGCTCGTCTCGCGAGCCGTTCTGCCCAGGTAATTGTTCGTCTAGCTGTTTCGTGGTAATTTATTAGGTTAAAACAAGATTACGATTAACGACAACCAAATCTATCCGCGGCGGTGGCAGGTTCTATGCGGCGGATGTGCGATCGGACAGCTTCGATGTGTTTGACAGGTGTAAGAGGAAGGTGGTGGTGACAGCGAATCCTACCATAATGGTCGAACCGTTTGTGAAGGATTTTCTAGGCGGAGACAAGGTTTTGGGAACGGAGATCGAAGTGAACCCAAAGACTAAGAGAGCCACCGGTTTTGTTAAGAAACCCGGCGTTTTGGTCGGAAAATGGAAGAGGTTGGCGATCTTGAAGGAGTTCGGTGACGAGTCTCCGGATCTTGGAATCGGAGACCGTGAGACCGATCATGACTTCATGTCGATTTGCAAGGTTTGCGTTCTGCTTTTCCCAGCTTATCAACAGTGAAACAGTAACAGTAAAAAGCGATGATGTAATTAAAATAGCAGGTGTAAGTAGATAGTGGTTGGTTAATGTTTTCAATTCTACGGGACCCACAGGCTTTAACTATCTCCAACTGTCTTCCGTTTTAGTAAATAAATTAAAATTTATATTTATAATTAAAATGAAAATTAAATTAACTATTTTCTTTTTTCTAATTATGAACAGGAGGGGTACATGGTGCAGCGCCGTACGCCCGCGGCTACAGTACCTGCCGATCGTTTGAAGAGCCGCATCATCTTCCACGATGGACGGCTAGTAAAACGCCCGGACCCACTCAACGCTCTCATTACTTTTATATGGTTGCCATTTGGCTTCATCCTATCCCTACTTCGGGTATACTTCAACCTCCCGCTTCCAGAACGCATCGTACGGTACACATACGAGATGCTGGGCATCCACTTAGTGATACGCGGGAACCCACCTCCAGCTCCATCACGGGGGACCCCAGGAAACCTCTACGTGTGTAATCACCGTACAGCACTGGACCCCATCGTGATCGCCATAGCGCTCGGACGCAAAGTATCGTGTGTTACATACAGCGTAAGCCGGCTCTCGAGATTCCTCTCTCCAATCCCAGCCATTGCTTTGTCGCGTGATCGTGCGGCTGACGCTGCGAGAATCTCAGAGTTGCTCCAGAAGGGCGATCTAGTGGTGTGCCCAGAAGGGACCACGTGTCGCGAACCCTTCTTGCTAAGATTCAGTGCTTTGTTCGCAGAGATGAGCGATAGGATCGTGCCGGTGGCCATCGATTGTAAACAGAACATGTTTTATGGGACTACCGTACGAGGGGTCAAATTCTGGGACCCGTACTACTTCTTCATGAACCCGAGGCCAACGTACGAGATCACGTTCCTGGACAGGCTGCCGGAGGAAATGACGGTGAAAGCAGGAGGGAAGTCGGCGATCGAGGTGGCCAATTACGTGCAGAAAGTGCTCGGCGACACGTTGGGTTTCGAGTGTACTTCTTTGACGAGGAAGGACAAGTACATGTTGCTTGGAGGGAACGACGGGAAGGTTGAGTCCATACACAATGGGAAGAAAGCGTAGGGATAACATGAAAAGAACATGTTTTTAGTACTTATGCTACTTTCAATTTCGATTTGGTCTTCTAATTCATTGTCGGAAGGAACAAATTCAGGTTGCAATGTCTTGTTTTTATTAGGTAAGTCCATAGTCACTTTCAGGGGTTAGAATTTTGAAGTAAGCTTATGGATGATAAGTGTCATTGATAATTGGCATGTCCGTATGGTTAATGAACAAACCCTCTTATGTTCAATATCTCAATTATTATTGTTTTTTCGTTAACCAAAAAATAATGATAATTTTAAAAATTAAATAGAATAATAACAATAACAATCAAATAAAAATCTTGCTAATATGTAAAATTTGAGAAGGTTAAAATTAGACGATCTTATTTCTAATTAAGTTTTTTTAACGAGGGTAATTATTCTTATTGGTTATCTTTAAATTTATAATAATTATGAATTTTCGTATTAAAAAGGTTAAATTTATAATTACGTATATTCTTTTTTGAAGGAATAAATATTTTTTTAACGTATATTAAAATGTTAAAAAAATATCTCTTATTAAATAATATGATATTTCGTATAAGTAAATACAATTTATTTTGATTTTGACAAAACTAATAAATTAGATTTATATTAAATAAATTTTTAATTGGTTTAGAGTTTGAGACGGGTGTTTAAAATTTGTTCTTGAACTTAAAAAAAAATATGATTACGATTTTGATAAATCACCTAAACCCTATTTATTATTAAAGATTGTAACAAGCCAGGCCATTTCTATGCAACCCGAAGTTAATAAATCAGGTTTATGTTATCAAAAAATTAAACCTTAGGTCAAGTTATTTAAGCTTGATTTGACTCGAGACTCAAACTTTTATAAATATAACAATGTCTTTTTGTTGAAAATGATGTTGGTTTACGTCTAAACGCAAAGGCTCGGACTTGAGTAGCCCAATCTCAATCTTGCGCATCAAAATTCATATATATTATCTAGACTAGTTCAGTAGATAAGATATTAGATCTTTTGTTTCGATTATAATGTTCCTATTATGTTTTATTAAATCTTATCAATACATTTATGTGAATTATATTTTATTTAATTTTATCACACATTTATATAAATCTCACATAAATATAAGAATAGAATTTAATAAAATAAAATAAGAATAGAATAATGGGAATAAAGAAGAAAACTAAAGTAGCTTATCCTTGTCAAGGATGGAAAAGGATATGCGAACAATAGGAAATTTGGATACGATAAAAATCCCAAGACGCAACCTAAGTCGATTTTGTCCTAATCCGTAACAATACCAATAGCTACTCTTCTTAACTCCGGTTCTAACTTCTAACACGTTACGACCTTATAGATTTATCAATTTACTTAAACACCCCCAACGACCATACACCCGTCTGCTCATTACGTTCTCCTCCAAACCATATAAAACGGACCAGCATATGCTAAACGACATAATGGCAGTATAGGCATTAAGCGAGTCACCGATAACATCCAAATAGACATTCGTTATCCAATTATTGATCTGTCTCTTGCGGCATCGTTTCTCGTCGGTTCACCGTAGCCATCAATTAACAAGGTCGGAACCACCGAGTCGGAGCCCCGAGAGAACCGTTGCACTTCGTCGACCGGTCCGATTTTGCCGGGAGTTTGTTTTTTTGGTATGTTTTTCCACTCTCTTATTCGAATGATTGTTTTAGCTTTGGTTTCTTGCTGCAGAGGATGGGGCGGAGAAGGTGGATGATTGTGGAAGTTATTGCGTTTTTGCTTGTCCTGTCTTGTGGGAGAGGTAAGTAATCTATCAGAGCGCAGCTTAGATTCCAAAGTTGAAGAGTGCTTTTGTCTTGGAACGTATTAATGCTACGTATGTGTAGTTTTGGAACCTTGGACTAGTGTCATTATTTACAAGTTTGTGTAGATCGTACTCTTGTTGTTTGTGTGTGTTGTACTCATGTTTGGTATGGTGGGAAATGAAACACGATTATGTGGTTTCGTGCAGAGCTAAGTATTAAAGAAAAGTACAGGAACAAGCACAAAGATCATCTACCTGTTTACAATCATACTCTTGCCACAATTTTAGTGGAGTATGCTTCTGCGGTAAGTTGTAGGGAAAACGCTGAGGTAGATTCCTATTTGAATCATAGTGTGTTGTGCATTTTATTGTTCTTGAGAGCATAGGATTTCCCATTTGGAGTATGAAAGAAGCTTTGTACATGCAGGTGTACATTTCAGATTTAACTGAATTGTTTACTTGGAGTTGCTCGAGATGTGATGGTTTGACAAAGGTATGATTGTTCGTGTTTGTGTTCGGTTTTGGATTTGATTTTAATTAGGTTGCTGTTGTTAATTGAATGGTTCAATCTTTTGTGGATTGAAACAGGGGTTTGAGATTACAGATCTAATTGTTGATGTCCAGCATTGCTTACAGGTGAATTCTTAGTACTATCACTGATGTATTGGTGGAGTAGATCCCGTTTTCTTTTCCGCTTGTGTGACGTATAATTATTTCTTGTAATATTCTTTCAATTCATTTTCATGGCTATTCACTTATAGGGATTTGTTGGAGTGGCAAAAGATCTTAATGCTATCGTTATTGCCTTCCGAGGAACTCAAGAACACAGGTAATAATCTGTTCTTTTGCTTCGTATTCGCTTCAAAACGGTGATTTGTGATTTGCGTCTTGGCATGTGAGAAAGTTAAGCTACTGGTATTGGTCCAAAGTACAGTAGGACACACATGCTTAATTCTTGACTAAGTTAAACTTGTGTGATTCCATATCCAGAAAGCCTGAACTACCAATTGGGGGAGCTTTGATGATCTGTTAACCCTTTTGATGCTCACTGCTCAAGTATACTATAGCTCCACTGTATCCATTTCTGTTCTTGTGCCAGCTTTGGATATTCTGCATAAGTTTACAAATGGTTTATTGGATTTTAGCTTTATTTTTAAAGTATTCAATTTTACAGCATTCAGAATTGGGTCGAAGACTTGTACTGGAAACAACTTGACCTAAATTATCCCGGCATGCCTGATGCCATGGTATGTATTGCATAAAAAGTTAAACTTAACACTGACCAAAGTGTATGACGGAGTTCATGGTTTCACTTGCTCTGCAATTCATCTTGTATTCCATTTCTATAGGTGCACCATGGATTTTATTCTGCTTATCACAACACAACGGTACGCCCTGCAGTTCTTAGTGCTATCAAAAGGTCAAAAGATTATTATGGAGAACTCGACATCATGGTGACAGGGCATTCAATGGGAGGGGCTATGGCTGCCTTTTGTGGGATTGATTTAGTCGTAAGACTGCTCAACCTTTCTTGACCGACATGATTGAGGATTGATACATATGCGGAATTCTTAGTCTTCTTTGTTTATATACGTTTGTTGAGCTTCACGTAGATTGTTCGGCTCTATGTGCCCATTATTCAAGTATCGGTCTGAAGACATATCTGCTTATTCCAGGTGAATCATGAAGCAAACAATGTTCAGGTTATTACCTTTGGACAGCCTCGTATAGGCAATGCAATATTTGCATCTTATTACAGTGAACTGGTTCCAAATGCAATCAGGGTTACCAATGATCATGACATTGTGCCTCATTTGCCTCCTTACTTTTCTCATTTTCCTCAAAAGACATATCACCACTTCCCGAGAGAGGTAAATTTCCTTTGCTAATTAGCTGCTAATGAATACTAGTTAATCCTTTTCATTCCTTTGCAGGTGTGGTTTTATAACATTGGACTCGGAAGTCTAGTTTACAAAGTTGAGAAGATATGTGACAGTTCCGGTGAAGACCCAAACTGTAGTAGGTAATCCTTCCTCTTTTCTGCAGTAGCATTAGACTTGGTTGTAGTGGGAAGTCTAGTTTACAATTATTCTTTGCAGGTCCGTGCTAGGCGACAGCATCTCGGACCATTTAGTCTACTTGGGAGCTGAAATGATGGGAGAGACATGGAGATCTTGTGGAATTGTAATGAATTCTCGTATAAACGAATATGGCACAACAGATGTACAAGGAAATGTTGTCTTCTCCAGACACCTTACCTCCCCTGTTCTGAAATTAAACACAGAAGTTGGTGTTGGGAGCAACCAAGCTTAGAATCTTTATACAAGCGGGATATGATTCATCCCTTGGAGTTAGTCACACTGCCAGCCAGACAAGTTGTGGGTTTGTATTGTCCTTTTAGTGGATTTCTGGTTCAGGTTGAGGTTTATCTGATGAGCATTCTTGTGGTCCTGGTCGGTGGCAAATTGTACACGTGTACAGAAACCTGTAAATCACCGACCCTGTAAGTGTAAAAAGCGAGAAACATAAAGAAGTTTCATGTCCAATGTTATCATTTATTGTTACTTGGTTTGCTAAAAGCGTCTTTATTAAGTGACTTTGAGGCTTATTTTGTTACAATAAAATATAACTTAAAAGCGTTCAAATTGAGCTCTACATTTTTAGAACGTATCATATAAGTAAGTTTTTAAAATTAATCAAAGAGTGAGTTTTAGGGGGAGAATTTTGGAGCAAAAGTTACTTTTTTATCACCAGAAAATTACAGGTTCGAATCACAAAAATAAATTTTTCGTAAAAATATAAAAGTAAAGTTTCGTATATCGATAAATTCAAGAGTCTTGTACACTAGATACATCGATATTTAAAGAGAGTTTTAAAACCACATAATAATGAAGTTTATTGTTACACATTTCATACGCTAGGTTTCACTTGTCATTTGATAATTAAGATCCCCTACTATATATTTTAAATTGATTTCATTAATCACGTAATGAAATCTATTTTTTAAGGGTTAATTGTGAACAAAAACTCAAACTTTCGTCGATTTTTTAATTATAGTTTGAATTTTAAAAAGTAGCAATAAATTGCTTAAACTTTCAATTTTTTTCGATTCTAACCCAAACATCAAAAAATGACAATAAAATATTCAAACTTTTATATTTCTTCAATTCTAGCTCAATATTATCTGTTATTCTCCTTATGTCCTCAGTCATTTGTTTTCTGTTTGTTCTTTTGATGCCGCAAACTATTCATACATTAACGCGTACTGTATCAATAAGGTCGTCGGGGCTGCATAATCTGATTTATGTCATTTTTAAACTTAACGAAAATACTGACATCAGGTTATAATTAAAAAATTAAAATTTTGAACATTTATTGATATTTTTTGAAATTTGCACTAGAATTGAAAAAATTGAAAATTTGGACATTTTATTATTACTTTTTAAAGTTCAAACTATAATTAAAAAATTGATAAAAATTTGAACTTTGTTATGTAATTAACCCTTTTTTAAATGAAAAACAAGACTAACGTGACATTTAATTGATAAAAAGTTAGACCTGCTAAGTTTTTCATCCATTTAAAATTTGTTATATATTCTGTCATAAGCGTTAAGGTTCATAATACAATATTATGAGCTAACTTAATTTGGGCTTGATTAATGTAAGAGTCAACAAATAACTTTAATTGTTCAAATTGTAAGATGAATTTAGTGTTAGAAGGTTCGGTCCGATTCGATTTAAGAAGATCATATTTAATTGAATAAAATGATTTTCTTTTATTTAAATTTAATAAAATAATATTTTTTCTTAATAATACTAATTAATTAAAATGATATAAGTTAAAAAAAGACAAATCGAACCATAAACAAAATGGTTCCAATATATTAGCTTTTTAGTTAAAAAAGCTTTTAAAATAATTTTATCTATTTAAAAAATTTATTAATAATAAATAAAATAATTTTATTCACTTTCAATATATCTATAGAGATAGTTGAGTTGATGGAGTGGGAGATATGAGGCCAAAAAGTCCTATATTCAAATCCTCCTACTTACACTCTTGAGATCGAGCCTGTTGTACAAAACTTATTTAGTACCTGTTTAGTTGAAATTTTGGAAGGTAAAAGAACACTTTTTTTCACCGCAATAACTTTTTTTTAAAAAATAAATGTTTGG
Source organism: Erythroxylum plowmanianum (assembly GCA_025531925.1). NCBI lineage: Eukaryota > Viridiplantae > Streptophyta > Magnoliopsida > Malpighiales > Erythroxylaceae > Erythroxylum > Erythroxylum plowmanianum. The sequence goes on from JANVCQ010000004.1 coordinate 2,816,917, forward strand.
CTGTAAAATGAAAAGCACTTTTTTAGTATATGTAACTTTTTTGGCAGTTAAAATTCAGCTTTATAAAAAGCTCAGATTTGTAGCTTCTTAAAAAAGCAATTTTTTAGTAAATTTTTCAAATCAATTATCGAACATATTTTTTAGGTTGTTTTGCTCTTATGTTTTACACATAATTCCCGCAACATCCGCAAGTTTATTTTCACGTTTATTTTGAAAATTATATAATATTTTTTGAATTTTTTGTATGTTTTAATATTTATTTTTGATATTAGTTTTACTTATGTTATAATCTATACGAAAGATTTGATTAGATATATTTTCATTTATATTATATACGGTTTAAAATTATATAATAATTAATATATTATATTTTACATATTATTTAATATTTTAAATAATATTTATATACATAAATAATTTTTATTATAAAATAAAATATAGTTAAAATTAAAAATATTTTTTATTTTTATGTTTCAAATAATTTATTGTATAAAGTTCTTTTAAAATAGTTATTTTTTAAATGATAGCTAAACAGTACTGACTAAAAAAAAAAGCTCTTTTTAAAAAAATTTTATTAGTAAAAATTTTAATAATAATTTTTTTTTTTGAATAAGTTTGTCCAAATAGGCAATTATTACGAAATACCCTATTAACATGATTTATAAGTTTCTGCGTTAATAGAAAAATATTCAATATCGTACGAAGTTTGTACTCTGACATCATACAAAAAAGAAATTGATTAGACGCGCTGTCTATTCCACGTCATTATCAAAACGTAAAAACGCTGCGTAGTATTTTTGTCTCGACTCTTGATAAGTAATTAAGTAAGCAGTCATTTATCTCTTTCTTGCGTTCTTTTCCGGGGATCGGAGAACAACCTTTCTGCTCCTCGGGAGTAACGTCTCAGATTCTGCCTTCGTTCCCGGTAATACCCCAAAATTTAAATCTTAACACAAACGAAACGTCACCGTAAATTTCGATTTCATGCAGGGGTGTCACGGTCATTTCGTGCTTTTCCGTTCCGTCTCTGGAAGAGGATATCGCCACTTGTCAAACGCTCGTCCCTCCTTCTCTTATTATATTAAGAACACTGAGCTGTTTCCACTTCCGAAGAATACAAAATACTATATTGCAGTAGTAACAGCGAAAGGAAAGAACTGAAAATGGTATAGACTATAGAGTAGCTCTGAGCTTCTTCAAATCTGTTTCACCGTACTCTGAAACAATGGCCTTCGGTGGTTTGCTATCGAACCGGAACTTCGGTTCCTTCATCGGCTCAGGTATGGTTTAGTGTGCCTCAATCTCTTTCTGCATCTCGCTTTGGAAGTTCTCTGCATGTTTTGATTGCTTGCTCTAGAGTGAAGTTAGATTGTCTCTGGTCTAGTTTATCTTTGAAATTCTGAGAAAAGAGAAGTTCAATCGCGTGTGTTCTGGATTTTACTTGTTTGCTTCGCGTTGGCAGGTAAGGTTGGACAAAGAGAACCTGGTTGTTCACATCGCACAAACGTTTTGAGTGTGCGATGTGTGGAAGGGAGTGTACTCTATCAAAAGTTACAGAGCCGAACGGCCACTTCAGGATTATCGTATTCACCGTCTCTTCAATCTTCAAAACTCTCAAGACTTTTTCGTTATTCCTATCCGTGTCCTGGTAATTTCTGGTCTAATGAAGGTCAATGCGGTCATCTTGACTGTCTGAAGTTGGAGAGAACTCGTGCGTCGGTGGAGGGGAATGTTCAAGAAACATCTGGTTGGACGGAGCATTTTCCGAAGCGTTGGGTCATTGTGTTGCTCTGTTTTACTGCGTTTTTGCTATGTAACATGGACCGTGTAAGTGCTAGTTTCTAGTTTTTTATTCAATTTCTTTGCTTCACTTTTCAACTCTGTGCATTTTGCAAGTGATTAATGATTTAACTAGTTGGAAGGAGCTGTTCAAATCAAATGTTGAACTTGATATAACCGTCTTCTTTTAGATTGCTTTAGGTTCACGGAATTGTTTGTGAATCTAATACGTTGAATTGTGCAAAATATTATAGCAAATTATTGAGAATTGAGTTCTTCGCAACTGATATAATTTGTTCCTACCTAAGAATTGAATTGTTGTAAAAACTATCTTTTGAGTTCCATTTGAAAATTAGAATTCTATTCTTTATGATAGAAAAGCAGCAGAATTGGAATTGATACTCCCAATTCTAACTAACTACCAATTCTGAGCTTCCAAAACTCATCCTTCATAAAATAAATGTTTATTTCAAAATTTCATGTTATAATTTGTTTCCATAGCTCAGTCACATGCTAGCTTCAATTTTGTGCTGTAGGTGAATATGAGTATTGCAATACTTCCAATGTCTAAAGAGTTCAACTGGAACTGTGCAACTGTTGGATTAATTCAATCATCATTTTTCTGGGGCTATCTACTGACTCAGGTATGATCTCAGATAGTCATGAATTTTGAGTTTCATCTAGGGCTCAATGTTCAAACATAACTTGTTTTTACTGGCCTGTAGATTCTTGGGGGTATCTGGGCAGATAAACTTGGTGGAAAGCTGGTGCTGGGTATAGGAGTTGTCTGGTGGTCAATTGCTACAGTTTTGACGCCTATTGCTGCTAGAATTGGACTTCCTTTCTTGCTTATGATGCGTGCTTTTATGGGGATTGGCGAGGTCATCTCTTCTAATGACTTTCTAGTTTTGATATGCTTTAAACTTTAATTTGGTAGTATAAATGTGGCTTGTTCATGTATTTGTTCATTTCGATAGGCTGTCATAACACTATGAAATGAGAGTAGAATGAGCTTGGACATGTGAGATTCACTTATCCATTCTCTTTTTTCGTCTAATCTCTCAGTCTCATACTCCTTTTATAGCGTTTCCTATCTTATTTTGTGGAATATTTTGGTTGATCTAGTGACTAACTTTATGTTATGATGGGATTTATATTGAATTACAACATTCATGCGCTCAAAATGTGTGATATTTTTTCATGGAAAGTGAATTGAGTATTATCATCTTCAACTATGGTCCATTTTCCCTACAGGGTGTTGCCATGCCTGCCATGAATAATATCCTTTCCAAGTGGATTCCGGTTTCAGAGAGAAGCAGATCACTTGCCTTAGTTTACAGTGGAATGTATCTTGGTTCTGTTACTGGATTGGCTATTTCTCCCATTCTAATACACAAATTTGGGTGGCCATCTGTATTCTACTCCTTTGGATCCCTTGGAACTATTTGGCTTGCATTGTGGCTGAGAAAGGTAATTTCTTTGTTTTTGATAGTTGTTTTTCATGGCAATAAATCGGAATTATAAAGTTTGCTTTAACTACAAGATTTGGTACGGTAGTTTTGTTTGAGTGCATCTCATGGAATTCAGTTCTTGGGACAATCATAGCTGAACTTATATATTGATAATGTTGAGGATCCGATGAAAGAAATTATCTGCTGCCTCAAAATGTTCATTGCAGCAATTATTCATTTTATGTCTCATGAGAACCAAAAATTTAATTTGAGAATGCACAACATGCGGCATATTATTGACTTGTGAAAGATGGGATCAAGTTATAAATTATGACCAAAGAAACTACAATGTGGTTTCTTGTATCTTTGGTTGGTTTACCTCAGGCGCATAGCTCACCAAAGGAAGATCCAGAACTTAGTTCTAAGGAGAAAACTCTCATCTTGAGCGGTAAGGTGGCGAAAGAGCCTGTTTCAGTCATCCCTTGGAAGTTAATATTATCAAAATCTCCTGTTTGGGCTCTCATTATCTCTCACTTCTGCCACAATTGGGGGACTTTTATTCTTTTAACTTGGATGCCTACCTACTACAGTCAGGTAATTGAGCTAATCCCACTGCTTTTAATTGATTTCAGTAAGTTGACATCAAAAACTATTTGTAATGATGTTTCTTCCAAGATCTACTTGGTTGTAGTTTAGTATTGGTCTCATAGTCTTTGTTTCGTGCTGTTGCCTTGCTGTGCAGTGGATGCTTGTAAATGGTGATGAATCTTCAATAGTCCATTTTTGAATCATGTGATACAAATATTATAATATCTTTTCTGCAAAGTTAACAGAATTGGTTGACAATTTACTCTATGTCAGAGATTTACCGCGTCAGACCTCTGCTATTTCTTTTATCTGCTGATGCTATTTGTTTCATGAAACAATGAGAGCTTAACATATAGCATTGAACTTACTAAACATTAGGTTCATAACTTTTATGATCTGAATCATTGGTAGTATTAAAAAATTTAACTTCTTGCCCACTACGCCTTAGCAAATCTTAAACTCAGACAACTTATCTTTCTCACCTTAATTTTGTTATGGCTATGTTTTTACAAAAATTTATGGAGGTTAAGTTGTTGTAGTTGCGTAATTTTCATGATTGTTTTCTCAGGTGTTGGAGTTTAATCTCACTGAATCTGGATTATTCTGTGTCTTGCCATGGTTGACCATGGCAATTTTTGCAAACATAGGAGGTTGGATTGCAGACACACTTGTGAGCAAAGGTCTTTCCATTACAACAGTTAGAAAGGCAAGGAGTTATTTCTTGTTTCTGTTTTGGTCGTCATCCTTGTTGTTAAGCTAGATAATACTTCTTCTAACTTCTATATTGTAGATAATGCAATCTATTGGATTTCTGGGCCCAGCCTTCTTTCTTACGCAGTTGAACCGTGCTACAACTCCTGCTCTGGCCGTACTATACATGGCTTGCAGTCAGGTTTGTTTGAATACGATATCAATTTCAGAGCCTAAATTGTTTGTTATTTTTCATTCAATAGTTTTTAATTAAATTTATTTCTGGTATAATCTTTTCCAAGATGTTTTTCACGTTTATTTTCAAAATCACCCATTTTCAATCAAGCTATAGCACCTGCTTCTCATTGATGTGTTCTTCATTCACCTTTACGTGTAAGCTTTTTATAACAGTTCACTGGTAAACGGGAAATAGATTGGATTTTAAATACTTAACTAGACAGATAATGAACTTGTAAAACTCTGTATTTAGACCTTTTCAAGGAAGTCAAACTCAATTAAGTTGTCTGATGTAGAGTCAGCAAAAGTCTAATAAGCAATCAAAGATAATATGGTTAGAACGGTCCAGAAAGTTTCTGTTGGATAGTTATGTGATCTGGGAATTACTAGCTTGCCGTGTCATGACATCAATGCGGTTAGAGATATTGCTAGTTGAATAACTAGCTAAATACTATGCCTACATCAAACCATTAGTTGGTGATATTGGGAAGAGAGTTTGGTCGGTATTTAATGATTTCCAGTTATTAGCATTGTTAAATAAAGAAAATTTTATTTAAAAGAGATTATATTGTTATTGATGATACTGATGCTTGTTTATATCCCTATTATTTATTGAGAAAAAGAAAGAGTTCTTTATGGTGAAAAGCTGTTTGAACTTACCTTTGATATGCTTGAATTGCTGCAGGGATCAGATGCGTTCTCTCAATCTGGGCTTTATTCCAATCATCAAGATATTGGCCCACGTTATGCTGTAAGTTATTGCTATCTTAATTGTGCAAATGATGTTTGAAGTGCTAACGATGTGTGTATATCTATATATATATATATATATATGACATCTTCTAAAACACCAACAACAACAAAGACTAACTGAGAGTTCTATTAAAATGGGGGGTCTACATAGCCTTACATGGTAGAGAGTTTGTTTCCGAATATATGTCATCTTATTCTGTCGTAAATTCATACATATTTCCTTGTCAAACAATGTGATTTGTCGCATAATTTTGCATGATCGCTAGTCATTCTTGTCAAACAATGTGATTTGTCGTATAATTTTGCATGATCGCTTGTCATTTGGTGACCCATCAATTGATTTGACCAATATCCTAATTTTTTTAAGATAAACTCACTATATCAATAATCACCAATATTATAATTGTACAATAAATTTTATTTAATAGTAATAATTACTTAAAGTCACACAATTGTCGAACTATTTAGTTGATCCTAAATTTTAATGTAATCTAATAGATTTCAAATGCCAGGGAGTTTTGTTAGGACTTTCAAACACTGCGGGAGTGCTTGCCGGTGTACTTGGTACTGCTGCAACTGGATACATTCTCCAAAAGGGTAAGCCGTTGGGATTGAAAGAGACTTGCTGTTTTTACTCGGTCCTTGGATTTTCATACTCTACTCACTTGATTGTGGACCCTTTTACTTCTGTTTTCTTTTTAGGTTCTTGGGATGATGTGTTTAAGGTTGCTGTGGCTCTGTACATCATCGGAACATTGGTGTGGAACTTGTTTGCTACAGGGGAGAGAATTCTGGAGTAGAACTATATAAGTGAGTGAAGACGAAACCTACAAGCAAAAGTTCCTATATAATATAGGCAATATCCAGGGAGATCGAAGTGTGATTAACAGATGCAGCAGTGTCGACATAAGGTGTATACTTGCTGAACAGTCTACAAGGATAAAAATCCTGGTAATGAGTTAAAATGTTCCTTTCTTACCTTTCAGTAATCAAATAAAGAAAGTGTCCTCATAGCATTTGCATGTCTGTTGACATTTTGCACTCGTACAGCATTCAATATCAATGCTAGCCTTTTTAAGACAAGTACTCAAAAGCCTCACAAAAGCTGTTGCAAGTTCTACCGACATAAAAAAACTTAAAAGGACCCATAGTGCATTTGAATGTTTAACAGAAATGGCATTGGATCAGACCGTCAACAAATTAGTTGAAATGAAACTGTACTTAGCTTTGGCCTAAGTTGATTTCGTTTTGTGACTTGAACCGTGGCTTGATCGTGTTTAGGCAATTTAAAACTCGATCAACTTAGGACCAAAAAGTAGAGATTGTGCTTATGAAAATAATGGAATAATTAGAAATAAAGATCAAAAACAAGATTCAAAATATTTTGACGATGATGTTCTGTTTGAACTGCTTGGAGTCAGTTGGGTTAGGGCAGACCTTTCTAACCTAGAACAACATCTTAGTAAATTTGTCTTATATTCCTTGTCTTTTACCATTTCCATAAAGAACCACACTCAGACTCCCGAGTAGCTCATATCTTTTGGTATCTACTGAATGGTACAACTTTTCCTATAAGTGGACTAGTGTCCTAGTACACAAGGGAAAGTGTCTACCTTACCCTGCTACAGAATCTTGTTCTTTTAACGTCAGAATAAACCGTCTATCTATCATTGAACTACTGAGTTGGTAGCCATCACATGATCCTCTGACCCAAATATCCTGTTTCCACCCTTGCATTCAATTAGGTGAAATCGCCCACCCTAAGCACCTCCAGTATCTGGTGGTGCGTATAACGAGCCACCATATTGGAAGAATTTTTACACTGTCGCTGTCAAGACTCGAACCTGAGACCTTGCACTCAACTTTCTTTCTGATAATCAGTTGAGCTACACGTGCAGGCATCCTATTTCAACCCTGTTTCTATCTTAAACGAATTTACACATAAAACATCATTCAGGGGGCAAGAAGAGGGATGAAATTGGATAATTGGTATAGAGGATCTGCACATTCTTACCTTTCCAAGTTCACTTAAAAACCCACATAGCCATTTACACAAAATATCGTTTTTGGGGCAAGAAGAGGGATGAAATTGGATAATTGGTATAGAGGATGTGAACCCATCCACATTACCTACCTTTCCAAGTTCACTTAAAACCCACATAGCCATTGCCAAATTAGAGAACAGATCTTTTGTTCCAGTAAATCTGATCCGGCAAATTGGATAGTGTAGAAAAAGAACATAGGCAAAATGTAAACACAAATATAGGCATTATTTATACTTCAATATGAGCATTATTTCTGCAGAAGCTGTTACAACCAATAGAAACAAATGAGACATAATATAGACAAACGAAGTTTAGAAGGAAAAAAAAAAAAAGAGAAGAATTTATGAAAACTTTTGAATAATTTCACCAAAAATTAAGAAAGCTTATAGTATTCTGCCTGTATATATAAAAAGTCAATGGGCTATGACTTGAAAGCCCAAGTAGGGCCCAATTGGCCCACAACCACTCACCTTTGCCCTCTCCTGTTCCCAAGTATATTAGCATCTTCAAGTCTCACATGGATTCAGTCCCACATTCCTTAAATAACACTCACCAACATCCAAACAAGACCTTAATGTCAACCGCACCTACCCCTTCACTCTAACGCCGTTACTTCTTCCGTTAACTCCTTGCAAATCCTTCTTCACTCTTGCCACCGTACCCTCCAAATCTCTCTTATGCACGTTAACCTTCAGCCCGTATTTCATGAACAATGTTAGTGACATCTTCTGCTCCACCTTGTGTCCCTGAACCACCGTGAGACGGTGGCGTAGTAATAGTGCCGCGGCCACCGACTTCATTTGTAGGTAGGCCAAGTCCTTACCTAAGCAAATCCTCGGGCCTGCATTGAATGCCACGAACTTGTAAGAGTCGTGGGTTATGAACTTCTTGCCGTCAGGTGACAACCACCTCTCTGGTCTATAGTCCATGCAATCATCACCCCACGTAGATTTCATCCTCCCCGTTGAGTATATCGAATACGTCACCGACGACCCCGCCGGAACGAATGTTCCATCGGGCAAGACGTCGTCGGAGACAACGTGCTTGGAGTCCTCAGGCACGGAAGGGTACAGCCTCAGGGTTTCTGATAATGCTGCTTTGAGATAGATCAAACGGTCGAGTTCTTCAAACACCAACGGCTCGTCGAGCCATTCGGACAGGTCTTCACCGCGTGTCTCCATCAGGGTGGTGCATATTTCGTTTAAGATTTTGTCTTCCACCGAAGGGTTTTGGGTAAGCAACCAAAAGAACCAGCAGAGAGCGACGGAGGAGGTGTCACGTCCGGCGAGGATGAAGTTGAGTGCTACTTGTTGGAGGAAGGTGTCGGAGTAGGATTCTTTCTTCTTCATGAATCTGGAGAGCAAATCGTCATTTGGGTTTCCGTCTTTTTCAAGGTTTGAGAGCTCTAGTTTCCTTGCATTGATAACCTCCGTCAAGTAGTCGTCGAGCTGAATCAAGCTCCGGCTTAAACTGACCTCCATGCCCAACCTCAGCCACTTCCTGAACTTCCAAAAAACCTCAGGCAAAATGAATCTCTGAAGAGAGGCTTCGGTGGCTCTGTCAAAAGCTGAAGCGAAGCTGTTCTCCGGCAGCCCGACGGCGCATGTCTGTGGGTCCTTACCAAAGGCCAAGCCGCATATGTTGTCGAAAGTGAGCCGAAGCAACACGTCCTGAAGATCAACCGGCTTGGCATTGGCCTGAGCCGATTGAAGAATTGGGCAAAACCTCAATTTAATGGCTCGGCTCACCCAACGAGCCATGGCTTGGCGAAGAGTCCTGGTGGTGAATTCAAGTGCGGCGGTCTTACGTTGGAACAGCCACGTGTCGCCATCGGAGTTGAAGATGCCTTCGCCGAGTAGATCATGAAACACCCCTTGCCATGTGGGGCCCTTGGGGTAATTATCGAATCGGGTCTTCAAGATGTGCTCTAGATTTCTCGGGTCGCACGTGACCGTCACGAGTCCTTGTTTCCTGGCCAGGAACGGAATCGCACAGATGCACGTTTGGTACGTGCCGCCGCAGGCGCGTAGATTATCACAGATCCAGTCGTGCATGCGATCACAGTTCACGATCAATCCAGGCAGACTGCCCAATAAAGGCCAGGCACGTGGACCTTTCAAAGACCGTGAGATGAAAAAAAACCATAGTAGATACACCGTAACCGCCGATAGAAGCAGCAAGGCCGTCGATATATCCATAGTTGCAACTTGCAATGCAGAAGAAGAAAAGACAGTTTTTGTGTTGATGGGTACTCTGTGACTTACCTCAAAAATGGAGCTTGAAATGCAAAAAGACTTCAATCTAAGCGAAACCCAGATTGCCCTTTTCTCCAAAGATCATTTCTTTGGGTTTTAATAGCTAAAACAGAGCATTCTTCATGGGAGCAACAATGGTGGAAAGGAGGAGTGAAGTGTATATGAAATGTGAAGAGAGTAAGTGGTTAGTACAAAAATGGAGAGAGGGGATTTATAGGTGAAATGTAATGGTAGCAATTATTATGGCCAGACTGTTATGTTGAAAATTTGAAATAGGACCATCTCCGCCTCTGCTTCTTTCTCTTTCTCTAAGAATGAGATGTAGCACTATAAATGCACTGAGAGGTCGTTGAGACTTTGAAGGCTAGACCTTTGCTGTCTTTTGTTTTCCCTGCATAAACCATCATTAGAAAAAACCATTTTCAGATTAAAGAATCGATCAAGAGTTAATACTTTCTATCTCTTATCTCTCTTTCTACTTCCCTGCATGTGTGTGCACCTAAATTTGTAGGCTAAGGGAGGCTCTTAAATTCAAGCATTGAATGAAGAGAACTTAATGAGATTAGTTGAGGAGCTAAGACGGCAGAAAGATATAACAAAACAGAGCATGAAAAGAAGAAAACATGGGGTCACAAAGACTAAAACAGAGACTCTGTTTTCAAGTATTTAAGGATCATTTGGCTTATTGTTTCATTAATATGCATCAGAAACTTAGTTATAAGACAATGAACCTTTTCTTATTTTTTGCATCATTAAATGAAAATTGGTCTTTTGGGCAATCTAGTTAAGGTTGGGTGAGCAACCCTACAACATTTCGATATGGGATTCATTATTTTTCACTGCTCTTACTCGTCTTTTATCTTTTTCCCACCCAGAAAATGAGAATATGCACATATAATAATAGATATGAGCAGAAATTCCTGTGGTTCTATCACACGACCTTCATCATTGATGATTCATATGATAAAAAAAAGTGTGCCTGCTCAGTGACTCTGGTGTAGACACAAAGTCAAATCTACCTTACAAGTTCCTCACCTGAACCCTAAAAACAGGTGGCCTTACCAGTCTGCAACTCTGCATGTCAACTCCAAATTTTGATCTCTGAATATTCCTCTCTTTAATCATTCATGTTTTACCATTTCTTCTTGAGATAGAATATACATCATGGTAACCTTTTTTCCATTTTCACTTTCACAATGTAATGTATGGAAATGGAAATCAAAAGCATAGTGGCCTAAGTCATCGTAAATAAACATATATTAAAGAGCTGTTTACCTATCTTTCTATTTTTGATGAACCTTTCATGTAGCTGAATTACTTGAGATAGAGCACATAAACGGAGGATTCTAAAGAAGGGGCAAATATACCTATCAAAATGGTACAATAGTACCCTATATCTTAATTGAGTTAAATTTATGACAGTTTTAGTATATGAATCATAAATTTAACCTACATCATATCACAATTGAATATTAATTTAGTAATTTTAGAGTGTAATGACTACTAGTTTAGTATCGTTTGAGTGTAACGTAATACTAAAAATTACGAAAAAATTTAAATTTTTTGTGTAATGCTAATGTAAAAATCACATCTTTAGTTTATGTAAAAAGTTTAAGGAATGCTTGCCATTAGAATATATTATTGAGTATTTCAATTGAATATTATAATTAAACTATGTAATATACAAATTATCATATGTATCTAAAAGTATACTCATTATTAAAAAAATAACAACTAAAAAATTCAAGTTCTATTAATGTTGCTGACAGTTGGAGACATTCAAAGAGTAAAACTAGTTGATGATTTTATAATTGCATCATAATATGTTGGTTGGGAAGTTAATATCAAACTCAAAAATATGTCTAAAGCAGCTTGAATATTGTTTTCTTGCCAAGCAATTGATGGTTAACCACCTTCATAGCCCACAGGTTCTGAGGCAGACATGGAAGTCTTTTGGAGGTTTGACTTTGTGTGTTTCTGATCGAATAGATTAAGAACTCCTAGAGATTGGTACATTCGAAGTTGTCTCTTTCCTTGCCAACCAAATAAATATGAATCAGTGATCATGGACGTTAGACGTACGTAGAAGTCTCAACCATATACTATACAACTCCTAGAGATTGGTACATTCGAAGTTGACTCTTTCCTTGCCAACCAAATAGATAGGAACCAACGATCATGGACATCAGACGTAGAAGTCTCAACCAGAAACTATAACTTTCATTTCCATAATAAGTTTGCTATATCATAAAAATCAGGAGTTCTGTGGCATTCCCAAGAGATTCTGTTCCTATATTAAGCATTAACCAAAGAGTTATGACTGGTTTCCAAATTCGTGTTTTCCAAACCATCAAACCAATGTACCATGAGCATCTTACTGTTCACAGGTTTGAAAAACAGGTAATTTAGGTGGCAGCTTAATTGGATATGACCTGTGGTGGCTAATTTAGGTGGACGTTGGCTATGATTTAAACCACCATGACTCCTGCAAAAGTAACAGTACTGTTTGATTGGTTAATAATTAATGGAATGAAATATAATAGAAGGAAGCAGATCGACCGGAATGATTTATAATGTAATGAAATATAATATAGTAAAAAATTGTTTGGAAGGAATGGAATGGTTCATAATGTAATGTAATGAAATATTGTTTGAAAGATGAATTGAATGAAATATAATGTATAATAAATGACTATTATACCCTCATATAATATTCTCACACAACCTAAAATCGAAAATGCACAAATACTCGAACGCTATAGTTTTAAAACAACAAAAACTTGTGACTTACTGACAAACAATTAAAGTCACGGTTGTGACTTGAACAATAATTTTTTATATTTTTATATTTTTCATTAATAAAAAATTTATTTTATTTTTTTGATAAATAAAAAAATTTATTATTTTATTATTAATTTTATACAATTTATTATTAATTATTTAATAAATTTCATTGTATTAAATATTATTCTTTTCTATTTGATTTATATTTTAAAATAATTTATTTATATAGAAATATATCTATGATTTATCAAAAACATGTCACGGCACTCTGACAAACAATCAAAGAATAAGTTTGTATATATTTTTTCTATTTTTATTAATAAAAATTTTATTATTAATTATATACAATTTATTGTTAATTATATAAAAATATTATTGCATTGTGTTGGTTATTATTTGGATAGGGTAAGAAATAATTGGTATTATAAAAAATTATTGACGGTATATTAGGTAGTATATATTTATTAGTTAACATTCCATCTTAAACATTCCGAATCGGAGGTTTTTTATTTTTACTGTTTAGGATAGAATGGAACATAATATGAAACCCTCCGCTTCCATCTCATCCTATTACATTCCATTATAAAACCTCATTCCAAACAATGAAACTATTTTACGTTCCATTCCATTCTATTATAAAACCATCAACAAAACAGATCCTTATTGATTTGGATACCTATGTTTAGGATAAAAATAATGTCCAAATCTTGCACTAAATAAAGATTTGAGTGCATATAATAACCTCGATCACTTGCAATAACTAAAAATTTGAGTATTTCTAATAATCTCATCCTCTTACTCTAAATTAATATTTAAAAAATTGAACTATAAATTAAACCAGTAAAATAAAAGGTTCAAAAGTTAAACTGATATTATAAAATAAATTTGAAGAATTTAAAATAAGATTAAAAACAAACTACCTTTTTTCATTGAAGAAATTAAATTTGAAATTTAATTGAAGAATAAGACTATTAAATAAAAATTAATTAATTTATAAAAATTGATTGTTAATTAATAAATTAGTTAGTTTTTAATAAAAAATTATTAAAATAAACAAATTAAAAATTGGATAGGAAGTGTTTTAATAAGGCTCTGTTTGGCAATCATCATATTATGTTAGCTATTAGCTGATTCTATCAACGATTAACAAACAACTAATTTTATCAATTGATTTAACCACCGGATAATATTAGTTGTTTATTAAAGATGTTTTGTAAAATTAGTTGTTTAGTATTAACTATTTAAGTATAAAATAACTTATGAGGACATGACTAAAAAAAGAATTTATAAGATCATGATTAGATATTTAATTTTACAAAATTTAAGTTTTTAACTCTAATAAAAAACATAGAACATTCTTAAAAATTTTGTCACCTAGTATATTTTTTATTTTGTAACTAGAAAATTTATTTTATTAGTAAAAAATATTGTCAATAACATAATAGATACTCTCAAATTTTATAATTAAAAAACTTACATGATTGTAAAATTTTTTATAACTGTTGAATGCATTCATAATTTTTAGTTATGCATGATTTTTAGTTTGAATTATCCATAATAGCATAAATAGCATAATTCAAAAATTACGAAAGGAATGTATAATTAATTTTTTACTTGTTAATTTTTTGCTGAACGTAAAAAAAACACTTCTCTTATAAAACTTTTCTATAATCAACTTGTTGAAGTTAAATAAGCCAATTAATCCGCAATTCACTAAACACATTCATTAGTTTTTTAAAATAGTCAAGTAGTTAGCTCGGATTAATCAGCTAAAAAACAACAGCAAATAAGTTGTTTGTAAAACAAGTTCTAAGTCATTTAGGGAGTTAATGAATTAAAGTTCAACGATAAGATTAATTCTAAGCAATCACTGAAAATATATTACAATTCTTTAAGAAATTCTTACGAAAACTCGAATTCAGAACCTCCCACATTGAAAGACAGAAGAGTCTCCGTGAAGAAGTTAAATCTAAAGTCCTTGAAAAGCTGGTTCTTGTACGAAATGACAACTGTTTACGGAAGCTAATCGTACATGGGAATGCAAAGTACATTTTGATTACAGTAGCAACTACTTATCAGACAATTATGTAAAAGCAAGCAACATACAACAACAAGACGTCATCTTCAAAAAACCAACTTCACCTTTAATATTCCAACTCTGTTTACGAAGTAAAACTGTCATAATAATCAATTACTTTATAAAAATTGATATAATTAATAAATTAATTAATATATTTTTAATAATAAAAATTATTAAAAACTGTTCATAAATAATTTCAATTGCAATCAATCTATTTATTGTACAACAATATAATAAATATTTTTCATATGATTACTAATAATTAATTATTGGTAACAACAATACTTTCATCATCATCATCATCTTTAGTCCGAAGTTTCGCAATAAAATAAGATCTGAAAAGTCAACAATTATGCTTGTATTCACAATAATTATGCTTGTAACAATTTCTCGACAACAATACCAAATAATAGAGCCAACAATTTCTAAACAACAATATCAAACGCATTGATAAAGATGAAAGAAATTAAGATCAACTGCTTTAAATATTTGTTTAACAACAGAGATGATCAGTAACATAATCTATTTCTCAAATTGAATGAACTATCACCCCAATTAAACTATTGAAGGTAAATCTTATAAACTTAGAAGATGCCTTCCCAAGTTCCAATTAACATACAACTAATTCAACTCACTGCTTTGTTCTGGGAACAAACATACTATCAAGTTTTTCAGGAGCAATTACTAAATTTTTGGAAGAAATAGATCTAAAATACACGTACTATAACCACCTAAATTCTTAAAAAAAATAATAAACATTTTCTAGTTAATATTTATTTTAATTTTGTCTCTCCCATGACTATTCTTATGAAACACTTAAAAATGGCATAATTATTATTTCCTTAAAGGTCTATATCATTAGGCAATTTAGGTTGGCAGAGATGAGTTCAATAATTTCACAACAGAAAATACGGAAAGAGAACGAAAGGTGACGTAACAAGCAGGTACATGACTCAACAAAATGCATTAATTTAGGTGACAAACTGCCGAACTACTGCTCTTTTAAGTGTAAAGCTTTGTAACCATCTGCTTAAATTCTCGCATGTGTTAGTAACCACTTAGTGTTTAGGCACATGGGTTGGCACTGCTTTGCCAACACGTCCGTCGATCACTAGTTTCTGTCGGTGACCAACTTCTGCTGCCAACACTAATTTCCAGTGAAATAAAGTAGAATGCATACCCGAGTAACCCAATTTTGCAAGCTCATTTAGGAGCTCTTTGGATTGGACAAACAAGAATCACTATCCTTATGAACAATATTCCAAAGAATACAAATAGGAAACCATCGAAGGCAAAAGAATCATATGTGAAAAAGAATGGGTAACTAATGATAAATATTTAAGTTTTAACCTAAGGAAATAAGAGAAAAAGTAATCTGTTTTGTTTGTTGTCCACAAAAATGTCATTCGCTTAATATTTTAAAGGAGTTGCAAACGGATAGCCATTGAAGTTGCATCCAAGGATTATGGGGCCTGACATATCTGTTAAAACGATTGATGCTTTTCAATTGTCTTTTCTTATTGGTTTTCCGGATGAAAGTTGTCCATAATGCCTATACTTGCGAACTCTGACAGTGAGCAAGACTTTCCCTGACCGTACTATTTCTTTTAACAAAACCAGTCACTCATGCCTAGACCAAATCTGAGTGTTCCACTCGAACAAGGACAAATGAGTATTTAACACGATGCAAACTCCTATGATTAAAATTTAGAGAAGCTCCTTACGTCTATTCGGTTGAAACTTCCAGACCCCATTTCTGGCACGCAGTAAAGCACTGCAGAATGAGTAGGGATATTTGAACCAGATTTATGAATCACAGAGTTCAGAGAACAAAACAGATGTTGCGCAGGTGGCAACATTTTGACTCGAACCTGAAGCTTAGGAGGATTTAGAGCATAATTATGTTCATGAGTGGAGTTGACTGAAACAATACAACCCACTAAATTCCTAAATCTGCTCAAAAAATAAGGGATATGGGATGATTAAATACTGCACTATCTATAGATGGATGGTTATTGGGATCACTAGGTAAATTAGAATTTCCACAACATACAGCTGGCTAATTCCATCACACTAAATTTTTGCTATCCATCAGTTTCGTAGAGATGATGCTATCATGACAGATCATTAATGAGGCATGTTTTGAAGCATTCAAATTCATGGGGGGTGAATGGGTGATTGAACCTTGATTCCCCAATCACATGTTATCTGCGGTACAAGTAGTTGGCCAGAGGAAACTTCAGGCTCCTAGCTACCTGCAATCCATTTATTAACAACTAAGGTATGTCATATCTTTCGGAAAAAGAAAAAAAAAAAGAAATAATGTATGTCATATTTAATATCTTCACAATTTTCTGACAAGACTTCGGTATGGAAGGCTTGAAAGGTTACCTTTAGAGCCATATCCTCGGATATTGTGGACCGATAACGAGTGGTACTCTCTAAAGGGCAACTTCCTCCTTTAATGATGAAGTTAGCATTACACAGACTAGACAGTTGCAACAGAACATCAGACATAAGCCCATCACCCCTTCCAACTTTGAGCAAATCATTCGCATGTTCCTCTTCATCAAGATAACCATCCAGAACGGATGTTATACATTGAAATATAGCTAATAACCGCTCTAGCGGGAACGTACCAGGTCCTTTTAGTAATGATTCCTGTTCTGCAACTTCCTTCTGCTCCATTGATTTTTCTGAGGCCCTAAGGAAGAGCCAGTGATCAGTTGATGGCAAAACAAAAAATGGTAATTGCATGAACTTCTTAACAAGGATACTAGAAAGAGCACAGGCCTAGTCATCTGCACTCTGAAGAAATTTGCATATAAACTTCAACAAGCAAAAACTACAGGGAATTAAATAAAAATCACATGTCAACTACTAGTTTATACTGTAAAAGCACTTACTTCCTCTTTCTCTTTCTGCTTTCAGAACCCCCAGTTGAGTCAAACAGGGATGCATCAAGCGTCGCTGGGTTTCTTGATGCAAGGAATGCTGAAATAAGAAGATACTTTGCAGACGTAGACATGTGAAAATCCATTTCAGCAAATTCCTGATCACCCTCTAATTTTCTTGTGATGCCTTTCTGCATTGTTTCACTGCTGGGTTCAACTTCAAGGAAAGGCTCAGACAGAATCCAGAATATCTCATTCAAAGAAGTGGCAATATGTGGCTGAAAATGACTAAACAACTTTCTTTTCATCTCTTCATTAGGTACAGATGTCAAATCACTTAAGGGCTCACAATACTTCTGAAATAAGGATGAAAATGCAGCTGATAGTTCATCCACTTTTCTTGTGATTCTACAAAAAGGTCTCAGTACAATACTGTCGAGAAGCAGAGCAAAGCAATCACTGACCAGAGAACATAAAGCAAACAGTGGCAGAAAAGTATATATAAGAAGGATATTCTGGTCTTACTCAAGGAAGGAAGAATATAGCTTTCTATTTGATTGGCTTCTCAAGAAGATTTGCCGAAGATCTTCTTCAGTGTACTCAGGAAAATATACAGGAATAGGCTCTAGATACCCAATATTTGAATAGTATGTATCCGGCGAAGCATTGCTAATAAATATGAAGCCCACTTCTGGCATCTTCAGAATATTAGAGAGGTTAAATAAAAAAGGCAATACACATGAACTCTTATCCCACTCACGAACAAGCTCCAAATTATCAAATATCAGATACAGTATACTTCCGTTTGGCCCTCCACCCAACTTACTTCCACCTAATTCCCCCAAATTCCCCTTGAGAGAGTTGGTGACATTGGCCACGGCTTCACGAAGAAAGTTGACAAAGTCAGAGGGCTTTTCACAGCGTTTCGCACTTGAATAACCATTTGCTGCATTCTTTTTGTGAAGCAACAACTGATTCAAAATGCACTCAAACAAGATCCGTGGACTGTAACAGGTTCGGCAGCTTGCATACACGAAAGGACGATTAAGATGCCTAAAGATTTGGAGAACAACACTGGTTTTTCCAGTAGAAGCACCTCCATAAATGAATTGCGGAAGCATGGGACAATCCTGAGGACCTAAAATGCGCATAATCTCCTTAATCTGAATGTGTCTACCAGGAAAACTAGACAGCAGATCATTGAAACTAAGTTTGTCTCCTCCAAACGCAAGGTCATTGATAGTTGGAGAGTAAGTTACATCGTTCTTCTTTATTTCTGGCTCGTTGCTTTTTACAGGAGCTGAAGAAGAAGACCTCGTGGTCCTTCTAATCAGTGGGCTATCTTCTTCTTTACTCATTTATTCAAATTTGTACAAAATCCATGTGTCTCCTACTGGTGAAAACAATACGAAACGAACTTAGCAACAAACGTAAAACATAGACCAAATCTATATGCTACATATAGTAGTCAAAATGGGAAGGCAATCACTCAAGCTTGTGAACTGAACTAAGCATATAAGGTAAAAACAGCAAAATTACAAGAACAAAAGCAAAGATACCGCGCTATCATATGGAAACAGCAACACTGAGAAGACAACCGAGAATCTTAAACGGAATGGACTTATTGATCTTTTTTTTACTGATTCTGCATTTTCTCAGCAGCCAAACAGTGGCAAAGGATTGAAGATTTTTGAGACATTACCTGATGAAATAATAAGTAGAACAAAATTGACGGAGAGTGGAGAGGAACGGACTCTTGAGAATCAAAACCCTAAATTGGGTTCTTGGTGTGAAATGCTAATTTTCTGTAAACAAATTACGAAAACTGTTTTGGGAGAGGAAGGAGAGGGAGATTTCGATGATTTCCCGCCCAAGGAGTTATTATCTGGTGAGCTAACGTGCAGCAAACAATATCCTACATCTGCCCTGCCCGTCTAAAGGACACAAGATCCTTTGTTTCGAAATTTGCTATACCCTCCGTTCCGATCTGATCTTAGTGGTTCAATTTTTGTGGCTTGGGCTGGTAACGGGTTCTCCTAGCTTAAGTGAGGTCACGGGTTCGAACCGTTTTTATGTATGCAGTCGTTTTAAACTTGGGGTCAGAGCTTTACCTCCCACAAGGGACCTATCAAGTTTGAACGGAGATTAGTCTGGATGTGGATAGCTTAAAGATGTCTTCCTATAATTGAGACTCTCCTAAAACACCTTATGGGCAAACAAAAAAAGATTTTTGTGAACTCCGTTTATTGAATGGATCAATTTTAATGAAACAGAAGCAAGTGATTTGGTCTCCAATTAAAGGGACTTGTCCCAGACCGTACCAAAGTAATTGACCTTGCATACGAGGTTATGGTAGGCTATTCTATTATAATTAAGTAGCCAAATTTGTGTTTTATTCTTTGATATGTTATGCTCGTTCTATTTTAATTATGGACTTATTACCCTCTTTGACTATCAATTAAAAGAGTTTAGAATTTAAAAAAGACTTTTGTACCCTTGTATTATGATGATATCACCACAATTGTATATATTGCATTTTTGGACAAAAACATCTTTTTAGTCTTTTGTTGACTAAAATACATTAAGTCTCTTTTTTTTTTGCTTTATTTCATTATGTCCTTTATTTCAAAAAAGAATTATTTTAAGTATAGATTACGTTTTAACTGTTAATAAATAAAAAAGAAAATTTATTAAAAATATTATTATCTTCAGAATTATAATCCATGATCATTAATTTACGGAAAAATTTTAAAATGAAAATTTATTTACGAACTAAAATTTTAAAAAAACTCAAGGTAGTTTGGGCAACTTAGTTTTTTGGAGCATGAGAGTAGACGGGAGATAATAATAAAAAGTGATAAATAAGAATATCTTTTTAAAATTTAAACTCCCTTTGACTGATAGTCAAATGGGGTAATAAGTTCATTTTTAAAATAAAGGGGAGCATAACGTACAAAGAGGTAAAACATAGGAGGATTAAATATATTTATCTCTAGTTAATTTTGGCTTTTAAAAGGAATTTCTTTTAATAATATTTTAAATAAAATAGTTTTTATGCCAATTAGAATCAATAGAGCATGCTTTGGGTTTACAAGAATATTTATCTTGAAATTAGAAAAATATATGAATTTATCCTTTAAATTTTTATAAAATTTTAAGTATTACCTTAACTTTTAGATATTAATAAATTTAACTCTTAAAGAAAATTTAATAATAAAATTTTAAAAGGTTCCTTATACATTATAAATAAATTATTAAACTACTAAATTGTTTCAATAAATTTAAAAATTTTCTCAAATCAAACTTATTTTATCGTAATATTAATAATTTATAATTACTAGAATAATTGACTTATTTAATTTTTTATAAAAAAATTGAAGATAACTTTGACGTTTAATTAACGTTTAAAAAATGAAGTAAAGCCGATAAGATAAAATATTTGATGTTTAAAAAGTTCAATTAGTATTATCATTACTAAAGATTAAATAAAATTAAATAACTTATAATACGATTGAAAGAGATTTTTCTTACCTATAAAAAAATTTAAAATTTTATTAAATAAAATTTTATTTATTTATTTTAATTTTTAAAATTATATTAATTTAAAATTTTAATTAATTAATTAATTAATCAGTTTTTAACAATATGAATTATTAATATAAATCAAACTAGAAAATTAAAAATCAAACTAAAAAATTAAAATAATTCAAAATTTTTACGATTTAACTAACTGAATTAATTGTTTTTTTAATCTTTGCGATCAACTCCAATGAACAATGTGCACCAAAAGAACCGAAAAATCATAATGTTTAAATTTCTAACCGAATTCAAGTCACATTCAAGTTGAATTTAAGTCAAATTCAAACCAATTCAAATTGCATAGCCTAAATAAAAATCCAATCAACTCGATCTTTGTCTTTCTTTGACCCCTTTTTGTTACACGAGAGTAAAGATTTGGTAAGGTTAACAGGAACGAAAGAAAATAACATCAAATGTACTTAGAGTAGGCTGCTTCCTTATTCTTATATTGTACGTTTTACATTAAAACCAGTTATAAATGAAAGTCCAGTTATATTCATAACTCTAGTTGTATCTACATCTTGGGTTCATACTTAACCAATAAACCAACACAATCACAGCCACATAAAAGTAATATAAAATTTTCAACACACAGCAAAATGCCATACTTTTTTGTCATCATCTTAGATGTCACTCGAGGAACTTCCCCTGATCAATGAACCACGTCGATGGCCACCTACAATTACTTCCTTGAGTCGATAAACAGGCCACATTACCCTGCTACTAATCTGCAAGACAGCAATAAATATATCAATACAAGAACATTCAGACGATCTGTAAAATATAACCTAGCAATACAGTGAATAGGATAAAGGAACCCCAATCGGGAAGTGAAATAGAATATGAAACCGAAAGCTCTTTGGTATCAGGAGGAGCTGAGGCTCTGACCGTGTGCCTATTAAATAATGAGCTGATGACCCATAGGCAGCCTATGAAGAAATTCTACAGAATTCATTCTCACCACATAAAAGACCGCAATTCTAGATTCAGAGAAGCCCTTGACATTCTAATCACCATCTATGAATTACACACCTAGAGTAAATCGGAGAAAAATGGACAATAGTATCTTGTAATTACAATAAAAAGACATAACTTTTCTGGATAGAGTAATAGCAAATATCAAGAGAACCCACTTCATTCTAAGTTCTCTATTTCTCAATCAGCTTTTCTTCACAAAATATTTCCAGAGATGTACACTCTAAGTAGTTCAAATGAATTATGTGTAAAGAATCTCAAGTCCACGTCCTTCCCATTATGATTAATATAAATCAAATGTACTAATCAGAAGAATATTCTGCAAGAAAAAAAAAAAGCATTTAGAAAATATAACTATGATGAATAGGTACCTGGCTGTTGATATTGGCCTGCCACTTTAGCCGCAAGACCTGCCACCTTTCCTGCTGCCATTGATGGCCAATAATTACAAGGCCCATCACTGCTGCTGCAACGAAAATGGACCAAAATGCATCAGCATCTTTTGCATGAGAATACAATGAAGCTGCCTTTTGCTTCCACCAAGCATCGTTTGGTGTACTGGATCTATCATATCTATCATCTTCAGTAGATTTGGCAATACAAGAACTATCCATGGGAAAATCTTGGCTCAGCTCAGAAGGTTCAGTAACTTCTGGAATACCCAAGTTCTCACCAAATGTTGTTGATCCACTTAGACCTGCCTCATCATGAAAAGAATCAAATGCCGATGCACTATACACGCTCTGTTCCTTGCCACCAAGGATTGAGTGCTGCAGATTTGCACTTTCTTCGAACTCTTTATCAGATTTGGACACCTTGTTTCCCTTCTCATCAAAAAGTGTTATCCCTGGAAACTCCTCAGACACATTCAAACCCTTCAATGCCCAATTCTCCTCCTCCTTCCTACAAGATCTACCCCCTGTTTGCACACTGACTTCAGATGACAGATTTTTCCCCGCAGATTCATCAACAATCTCACTACTACCAGGCTCCAAAGGCAAATTCTCATGCTGGTTGGGTGGAAATACAAAGTCTGCTTCATCCTCTCTGTTTGTATTGTCCTTACCATCATCTTTCACTACAATTTCTTTTGGACCAGGAGCAGCAGCATACGTAGATGCAGTGAGTTGTACAACTTCCCACTCATTCACAATAGGAACACTCTCCTCTCCTTCACCTTTCTCTGCCATCCTACAGGTAATAAAACATTAAGATTTTTCATATTAATTCCCTCCTAAAGCAACAACAATAACAAACTGCCGAATTATGTTTAACACCATTGAATTTTGCAACTTATAGAATAATAACATCATCACAAAAGCAGAAAAATCCATCACCTAACCTACTATCACTTGAATCAAGAACAGACTATTTTCATCTAATTTACTAAATTCTAAACTGAAAACCCAAAAGTAAATAGCTTCAATCTAGAACCAGTGTCTAAAAAAGCCATAAATATATCATTTCCAAACTATCAGCATCGAATTACACTCATAATTCTCTTATACAAAATCCACAAAACACTTCACGAACAAACAATCAATCATTCAGTTATGTTCTGTTATCCAATTGTATCCAATAAATATTTTCTAGAAAACAAGGAAATCAATCATTGAAAATGATTTAACCTTATCATCCATCAACAAGATCAAAAACAAAAGGGCTTAGATCTTTAGAGAAGCCTACCTACACAAGCGTAACCGAACACGATCTTCGTTGAGAACGGTGACGTTTCCAGGAGGTTTGCGAACTGCTCGAGAAGTACAGAGGGAAAT
This sequence comes from Erythroxylum plowmanianum, assembly GCA_025531925.1. Classification (NCBI taxonomy): domain Eukaryota; kingdom Viridiplantae; phylum Streptophyta; class Magnoliopsida; order Malpighiales; family Erythroxylaceae; genus Erythroxylum; species Erythroxylum plowmanianum. The sequence goes on from JANVCQ010000004.1 coordinate 2,840,802, forward strand.
GGGATTTATACCAGGATTTATCGGGCGAGGTAACGGCGAGACCCGCAGGACCGGTAGTTTCGTTGTTAAAACATGGGGCTCCACCGGTTACAGTGGGTAAACGCGTTGTTTTGATCGATGATATCTTTCTCCGTACTACTGGCTCCTGGGCTACTAAACCGGTAAAATTCGGAGGATGTTGAGACCGTAAGCGTTGGCGTGTGAATTGGCTTGACAATGCGTCCACGTTGTAATTGAAATTGATGACTTTTAATTCTTTTTAGAAATAGGCGGCTAGTGTTTGATAAGTAAAAATTATAATATATATAGACGGGGTGCGTAAAAGTTCTTCTGACTCAGCCACTGCAGTGGGACTTATTCAAGATAGTGCTGGTGATTGGCTCGAAGATTTTGTCCAAAATTTTGACCGGTGTTTTTCGGTAGCTGCGAAACTCCGAAGCGTCTACTCGGGACTGAATCTAACTTGGAATCTAGGATTTTGTAAGGTGGAATTAGAGCTGGATTCTCAAGCGGTGTCCAGTACTCTCTCTGATTCCACTAACTGCATCAATTCTCTTAATCCGCTCGTCTTGGGCATCAACGAATTACTCAATTACAACTGGGTAGTTTTACCTCGCCATATTTACAGAGAGGGTAATAGGAGTGTCGATTGGCTCGCCAATTTTGCTGTAAATTTTGGGTTAGAGGTTATCACTTTTGTATCCTCACCTTCCGAGTGTCGCTCGATCCTCCTTTGATGATATCGCTGGAATTAGTATCCCCATATTAGTCTAGATCGCTGTTTGTTCTCTCTTTATTTTAAAAAAATTTTATAATATATTTTACATGTATTTTATATTATTTATATAACTCATTTGAGTTAAATAATTATATTTTTATTAATTATTTAAACTGTTTAACTATATATTTTATATCTAAAAACAGTTTAAAATGTAATAAATATTTTCTTGTAGTATTGGCAGATTATAGGAAAGGAAGCTAAAAGAAAATTTAACTCAAAAGGAAAATCCAAACCAAAGCCCAGTAGAAAAATCACAAACAAACAGTTGGATAGAAGAAAAACAACAACAAAAACAATCAAATAGAAGAAAAATGACAACAGAAAAACTCCATCAGCAAAAGAATAAAACGCACGGTAAAGGAAGCATTAGAACTACTCCATCTCACGCCATGGCACTCCCCATTAGCGTTAATCCTCATAAGTCAGTACCACTCATTAGTGGACTCAACCAGTGCTCTATCAAGTTGGATAGAAGCAATTATGTACTATGGAAACCAATGATCCTACCAACAATCCGGGGCAATAAATTAGAAGCAGGCTACATCGATGGCATCAAAGCATGCCCAGCTCAACATCTTCCTGATGATACAGGAAAGGTTAACCCAGAAATTTGAGGAATGGATCACCAATAACCAACATTTGTTTGGCTGGTTATATAACACTATGAAAACAGATATAGCAACTCAGTTTCTTCATTGCCGGACATCTCATGAGCTCTGCAGCAATACTAAGAACCTGTTGGTGCACATACACGCCGCGGGTCAATATGCTCAAAGGCGAATTCCAACATACTCGAAAAGGATCTATGAAAATGGATGAGTATCTAATAAAAATGAAATCCATCTTGGATAACTTGGCACTGGCTGGAAACTTTGTTTCCACATCTAATTTGTGTACTTAAGTTTTAGCAGGATTGGATTCCGACTACAATGCTATTGTGGTTTAATTAACTAAACAACCATATCTAACATGAATTGACTTGCAGGCTTCTTTGCTTACTTTTGAGAGTCGTCTTGAGCAGCTTAACGCACTCAATAGCCTGCAGATTGGGTCCCCCAGTGCCAATGTTGCTAAAAAATTAGATTCACGACCATTTCTTACTAACCAAGGTCGCGGAGGGTGGAAAGGCTCCTCATCCAAGTAATCTCGTGGCGGTAGAAGAGGTCATGGCTAAGGGGGTCTATTTAATAAGCCAATTTGTCAAGTATGTGGTAAGATGGGACACGTCGCAATCAATTGCTTTTATCATTTTGATCGATCCTTCTGAATTCAAACTAGACCTATCAGCATTTGTAGCATCACCATCCACTGTTAAAGATCAAAACTGGTATGATGATAGCGGTGCTAGCCATCATGTTAGCAATGATCCAAGCCAGCTACATAATGCAGTAGAATATGGTGGTAAGGAAAGTCTAGTTGTTGGAAATGGAAGACATCTTCCAATTAAATATATTGGATCAAATGTGATATTATTAAAACACCCTGTAAAACACAAAGAGATTCTACATATACCTCACATTGCTAAGAACTTGGTAAGTGTATATAGCTTAATAGTAACAAACGATTTTTTCATTGAATTTCGTGAGATAGGGGAAGTGTTGTTACAGGGGAAACTTCAGGATGGCCTCTACAAAATTGACTGACTGAAATATAAAGCAAATATGGCACAAAAATAGGAGTCCGGATCGTCTGTCCAATCCTATTCTGTCCAACTCGGTCCAAGTGAGAAACGACGCCGGTTTTGCTTGTAAATTTAAAACCACGTGCTTGTAAATTTAAACAGAGCAGATGAAAGTGGAAAAGGCAAGTCGCTCCACCAGCCGGCTACATCACATCAAAGCCAT
>JANVCQ010000004.1:2844007-2858734 GCA_025531925.1 Erythroxylum plowmanianum
TAAATTAAAACCAATAACGGAAGAAAAAAAGACATTAAAGAATGGCATTACTTTGCTCGAATATGGAATAGTTTGAATTGGTTATTATAAGCTTTTATTATGAAATTTTAATTGAATTTAATTAGATTCACCCCTAGTAAAATAGATAGGAATTGGAGAAATGTGATAAGGTTGACATGCCAAATAGGGCATTAGCAGTACTGTGTCATAATATATGTTACCAGATTGTATGACTTCGAGAGCTCAATCTTGATATGTAAATATTAAAAAGAAGAGAAAAGACTATATGATTTCGAGTATATATATATATATATATAACTGATGATTAAGTAACTTCAAATGAAAAGAGTAATTGATTGTAAATTAAATTGTACAACTTATTCATCACTTAGTGATTAGATATGAATTATTAAAATAGATATATGATTGTATTTCAATGCTTATTTATTCTTATAAATAAATGAATATATTTATTTAAAAAAAAAGATTATATATTATGTATGTTATGGTTGAATGAATTGAATTGAATGAGAAATGAAATTGCCTAAACACCAATAAGCCTTTACACAATGATGAATAAGTTGTATAGTTTAATTTAATCAATTACTATTTTCATTTGAAGTTACTTAATCATTAGTCATGCTATATATATATATATAATATTATATATTATATATAATGCATGTTATGATTGAACGAATTGAATTGAATGAGAAATGGAATTGCTTGAACACCACTAAGTCTTTACACAATGATGAATAAGTTGTACAATTTAATTTACAATCAATTAGTATTTTCATTTAATGTTACTTAATCATTAGTCATGCATATATTGATCCAGTATATCACCGGGTTATACCACGAAGCTTTTATCGAACGTTTCAACCCCAACCTTAAGTCTTGAATCTAGGTAACTCTCCTGTAGTTCCTTCAGCAATACCTAGCGCAGCCTTGTTTCGTTTCCTATCTCAAGGAGTAAGAAAATAGGTAAGGAAGCGTGATGGACCTTTCACTCTATATTTGATCTGTAATCTGCATAGAATGGATATAAGAAATTTTTTGCATCCACCCATGAACGTCGAAGCCTATGGAGAACATTTGGTCCGACTAGATTTGCCTTCAAAGGAGAGTATCAACATATTAATACATGAACTAAGATTATATTATGCTGTTGAATTAGAAAATAATAAGAATATACAAACAAGAAGACCTTATTATAGACCCATTATGTATTTTGTATCAAAACAAGTACAGATGCTTGAATATATAAGAAACTCTCGATATGAATTAATGACTGTCCTAGATTTCACACGCCAAGATACAGACTGGACAATACAATATGATAAAAATGGAAATGAGATTGCACCACCACCATCGGCATAAACGATACATCGTACACAGTACACCGTAGATGGTATCAGAGCCCAGAGATAAAATAAGTTTATTAGGTTTGTTTGCTTTATTTAAGTTAATATGTTTATGTTGTTATATTATTAGTATTGAATTAAGTTTTGTTTTGCTTCTATTGTATTATTTTATACATAAATAAAATATTTGATAAAGAAGAAATCGGATTCATAAAACTATTAATGGATAAAGAATTTATGATATTAAAGGAGCAAGAAAATTCTTTAAAAATAGATAAAGAGATAATTGAAATCCAAAGGACTATAATACATTATTGAGAAAAGATAGTACAATATTGTGAACAGATGTTATTAGATTTAGAATCCATAATAAACCATAAGATAAAAGATAAAGATAAAGAAAAACAGATAATAATTAAAGAACAAAGAGAAACTGAAATAAATAAAAGCTCTTTCACTAGTCATTTAGCAAAATTAAAGGATGTCAACAAATAGTTCAGATAACGACCAATATATTTCACTTGAATTAGGTACTTTAGTAAAACAAATAGGGAATTTGGATCTTCATGATACTTTTGCTAATATTAAACCATCTGGAATAAAGACTGAAAATCTTAACATAACCGATATACCAAGTTCAAGTAAAGACCCTTATATAAGTCAAAGACAAGGACAGAGTTTCAATAGGCCAGTAACAGGTTATGCAGGATTAATGTATACTGGAACCATTTCAGATAAATATACACCATATGAAAAAATGAAAGTTGACACTATAAATCCTTTCGGAATTTATTTAGATTTAGATTGTATTGCTAATATTAAAGAAGCAGTAGATAAATGGGAAACTGCTTTAAGGATAGCTGGTGTAGTAAATAAAATGGATTTTGAAACTACTAAAGGATTTATGGAAAAAACATTGCTAAATAGTGCACAAATATTTTGGCAAATTTTAAATAAACTAAGCAATCGATATATGCTGACCCAGAAAATTTTATAACAAAAGTAGTTGAAACATTTAGATTAGAATTTCATGGTGAAGGTAAATATGTTAAAGACCCTAATACAATAACTCGATATACTACTGCTCTTATGAGATTACAGTTATGTGATATATGTGAGATAGAAAAATATATTTGTGTTTTTCAAGATTATTATTATCATATTTATAATCAAGTTTCTGATACAAGTAATTATTTACCCTTATTTTTTGCTAGGATTCCAGACCCTTGGGGATCAAAATTAATAGAGACATATAATCCAGAAAATATAGATACGTTAGGAAAAAGGATTGAACATGTTAGAGATAAGTTAAGTAATTGGTGTGCTGATTATGTGAATGTGATTGACTATGTTGGTTTCTGGACAGAAGGTCCAATAAATATGTTATATAAAGGAAATATTGAAGTGCTCATTGAATATGAATGGGACGAACTAAGTGTACATAATTTGATTGTTAAATGTGTTGTAAAAGTGCATTTGCATATGAATGAAAGGGCGAATTCTCAACTCTAATGTTGAATTCTGAATTAAGGTCCGATGATATGGGAAAGTGATTGAATGAGATTATGCAAATGTGAATGATGCATTCTATTTCATGAATGTATAAAATATAATGGCAGTTGTGACCTGCGTAGCCACCGATCAAAGCTTAAAGCTCAACGAGTGAAAATGAGCCTCGAACTCAAAAGTGATTAAGAGTCTAAGGCTCATTATATAAAATGAGCCCTGTATCTTCCAAGCGAATAAGGGACAGTTAGTAATAAACTCGACATCTATTGGATACGGGACAGTTTAGGTACTAGATAACAACAAAGTAACAAATAGAAAGTAGGTCTCACGTGCATTGCAAATTGTCTGAGTCCCATGCCAAGCATCCTCTTGAGTTAATTCATGTTATAATATATTTTATATATTATCTGTTTGGTTTTGGCATTTTGAATTGGACATATAAGAAAATTAAAATTATTAATTGGATTGATGACGATAGGTGGAGATTGTGTTTTAATTGAAGTCCAAATCGTAAATGGGCTGGTGCAATTGAAGTCCAAATCATAAATGGGTTGGTGTGCTTTGGTTATTGAACTATTGTATATTTGCATGGACAAGAAGGACATTTTTTAGTGGAATTCAAGTTATCCAACAATTGCCTACTTATTTGATTTAGAAAAGGAGTCTACGATTATATATCATTAAAAAACCTAAAGGTGGTGATAGTGTCAAAGGTTGAGTGGTGTTAGCTCAGTAAAGCCTTAGGTAAAACTATTATACTTTCGTAAAAGTGATTAAGCTGAGTGAGGGCCCCGTAGACGTAGGCAAGGTGTGCCGAATTACGTTACCAAATTTTTGGTATTTTTATTATTTCGATTTTGCTTGTTTTTATATTTTATTGGTGCCAAGGAAATTTGCGAAAAGTTTGCGAAATTATTAACCCCCTTCGGTTTTTCAATTGGTATCAGAGTAAGGTCACTGATTCAAAACTTGGTAGCAAGTTGGTGCAGATTCTAGATTCGCAGGCATAGCTATGAGAGAAGGTGCATCAATTACCAGACCACCACTATTGGATGGATCAAATTATCCATCATGGAAATCCCAGATGAAATTCTTTATTCAAGCTCAGAGCACGAGAGCCTGGTATTCAGTAGTACATGGTTGGACGCATCCAATGATCATTGATGATAAAGGAGAGGCAGTTCAGAAAGATCCGTCAGAATGGACAAGAATGGAAGAAGAAAGTGCACTGGCAAATTCACAAGCAATACATGCGATATTCAGTACTGTTGAAGAAGGATGCTTCTCAATGATTTCAGCATGTGAAATGGCAAAAAAAGCGTAGGACATGTTGCAGACTATTCATGAAGGGTTTAAATCTGTGATATCGTCAAATTACAGATATTAGCTGTGCGGTTTAAGAGCTAAAGATGGATGAGAATGAGACTATTGGAGATTTTCATGAAATATTAAGAGATATAGCCAATAAAGCTCATCAATTGGGGAAGAAATACTCCAACGTGAAATTAGTCAAAAAAACGCTGAGATCGCTACCTCCAAGGTTTATTCCGAAAATTGCAGCAATAGAGGAGGTTCATGACATTGATAATCTATCATTGGAAAAAGTCATCGGTATTCTCACAAATTTTGAGATGAATCTCTTAAGAGGTAAGCAAAAAAGGAGCAAAGGATTGACACTACAGGTATAAGCAAGAAAAAAAGGTGAACGGAAGGCCAAAAGAATTCAGTGTCATAAATGTCAGGGTTTGGACATCTTCAATCCGAATGCGCTAACACATTGAAGAAATAATGAAGAAAGTCTTTCACAACCACCTGGAGTGAAAATGATTTTGAAAGTGATTTGGATAGTAAAGAAGAATTAGCAAACAATGCTGCACTGGTTGCACTGCACAGCAAAAGTTCAGTTACTTGTTTAGCAACAACTGAGAAGGAAGTAACCGACAGAAGAACAGGGAGAAAATTTGAAAATTTCATAATTAGTTCAGCTCAGGATTCAACGTCAGACTATGACAGTGACAGAAGTAGCTGTGATGATAAAGTTGGGAATACCTATGAGAATTATAAGGCTTTGTAAGAGAAATCGGTGAAAATGCAGAAAAAGAATGAGAGTTTGAAATAAGAGAATCTTCACTTGAAAAATACCATACAAGAACTAGAAAGAAATTTGATGTTGATGTCAAATGAACTTGGTGAAGCTATAATGAAATTGGTGAGTACTGAAAAGGGATTGAGGATGTTGAATGGAGGCACAGAAAAACTTGATAAGTTGATAGAAACTGGTAAGGTTAAAAGGAATTTCGAAGGCATAGGCTATAAAGGTGAGTGTTCGAAAGTGAATAAAGAAAAGTTTGAAATGTTCAGATCAGTCCAAAAGGTAGAAGCATCAAAAAAGAGTCGAAGATTTATACCCACGTGTCATTTTTGTGGAGTCATTGGACATATAAGGCCAAGATGTTATCAGTTACTACAAATGATGTTTCAAAGGGGTCATAACCAAAAATATAGACACTCATCATTAAATTTTCAGCAGCATCCCATGGTATTGAAGCAAGCTTGGATTAGAAAGGGTCAAGTACAAGCACAAAAACATATTGAAAAAAAACAAGAAATTATACAGATTCATAGTTAGTTACTGTTTGTAAAGTAACTGGTCAAACAGAGAACAAGTTAGTTACTTCTGAAGAAGAAACCGATGACCGAGATAATGTGACGAGAAATAAGCCCAAGTTTGAGATTCTTCGAAGGGCACAGGGACAATGTCCTTTACATTTTTGAAGTATTTTTTTGTATTATTAAAAAAACAAAAAAGAAAAGAAAAGATTTTTTTGTTCTTTAGTTTTATGTTGCTATTGTCGTCTCATTTTTTTGTAGTGTGCTTAGTGACTTCTATTTGGCTCTACCGAAGACTCTCCAGCTCTCTCATCGGTATGCATCTCTCTCGGGTATCTCTCTATCTTTTGGGCATATCTCTCAATATTTTGAATGGTGGTAATTTGAATTCTTGGTGTGCTTATAATTCTTCCGCTGGTATGATTATGCGTTTTGATATTACTTTGTTTCAAGGGGGAGACATCAGATTGTTTATGGTGATTGTTACATTCAGGGGGAGATTTCAAGGTATATATGTGATTGTTTGTCTTACTTTTTGGCATCTTTTTGTCCCAAGGGAGAGAAATTTGGATGATTGGAACTTGTTATTTGATTAAGGGGGAGCATTGTGAGAGTGTTGTGAATTTCATCTTTATATGTCCAATTATGATTATTTATGTGGAGTGCTAGAGTTGTGACAAAAATGTCAAAAAGGGGGAGGTTGTTAGAATATATTTTATATATTCTTTGTTTGGTTTTGGCATTTTGAATTGGACATCTAAGAAAATTAAAATTATTAATTGGATTGATGATGATGGGTGGAGATTGTGTTTTAATTAAAGTTCAAATCGTAAATGGGCTGGTGCAATTGAAGTCCAAATCGTAAATGGGTTGGTGTGTTTTGGTTATTGGACTATTGTATATTTGAATGGACAAGAAGGACATCTTTTAGTGGAATTCAAGTTATCCAACAATTACCTACTTATTTGATTTAGAAAAGGGGTCTGCGAATATTTATCATTAAAAAACCTAAAGGTGGGTTTGACGGAAAAATAATATTGTTGTGTGAAGTTGATGTTGCGTGGGTCACAGGCGAGAAATACACAAAACTAGCTGGCTGCGCATCTTTGTTCTTTGATGAGTTGATGATTGTGTCTCACCTTGGGCATCATTGTGCACTTGGTTTTGAGTTGTTAATGAATACAAGGAGGTGGGATAATAAATGTTAGTGGCGGCAGCAGAGTTGATGGGTTATATGTCTATGAATAAAATAAGAGCTTGCGGCATGCATTAAGAAAATCGTTGAAGAACTTGTTGGTGGCGTGGGTGTGGCAACTCAGTGGAGATTGCAAAGCCACGATAAAGTAACTAGGGTGTAGCGCGTCAGATGTTGTGACAGTGAAGATGATTTGTGATTCACGGTAAAGGGGTTTTGTTAGCACATGAAGTGAATCTTGTGATTTTGATGAGCCGTGGCAGTGGTATGAGTCTGATCAGCTATGGTGAAGAATTTCAGTTGGATTATTTCGAGAAGATAAAACTATAGGGAAGTCTTTCGTTTGTCTCAAGTATTTTTGTTATTTAATTTTCAGTTGATTAAATACTTGAGCTATTCTTATTTATTATTTTCCTGAGTGATTTAGTTACTGTTCTTGTTTTGAAAGAGTGTTGAGAAAAATCCTCTGCTGAGGTTAGTACGAGGCTGTCGTACTATTGGGTATAAAATTCTTTCACGGGAAGTGAAGTTGAGTGATAGTGTCAAGGGTTGAGTGGTGTCGGTTCAGTAAAGCCTTGGGTAAAACTATTGTACTTTCGTGAAAGTGATTAAGCTGGGTGAGGGCCCCGCAGACGTAGGCAAAATTTGTCGAACTGCGTTACCAAAATTCTGGTGTTTTTATTATGTCGGTTTTGCTTGTTTTTATATTTTATTGGTGCCAAGGAAATTTGCGAAAATTTTGAGAAATTATTAACCTCTTTCGGTTTTTCAATTCATATAGATATGTGGGGTCCTTCTCCAATTAACTCAATAAATGATTATAGATATTATATTCACTTATTAGATGATTTTAGTAGGTATACTTGGATTTTTCCTTGAAAAGCAAAAGAGAAGTGGCTCATATATTTTTTCGCTTCAAAAATTTGGTTGAGAACCAATTTTACCAAAAAATAAAAAAGGCTCAGTGCGATGGAGGGGGAGACTTTAGAGCTCTTGCAAATTCAAATACTATGATTGAAATTCGAATAACATGTCCGTATACCTCGGCCTATAATGGAATAGCTGAGAGGAAACATAGTCATATTGTAGAACTTAGCTTAACTTTATTGGCACAAGCTAAGATGCCTCTTGTTTATTAGTGGGAAGCATTCAATACTATTTTCTTTATAATAAATCACTTACCCACTACTATTTTGCAGGATCATTCACCATTCTACACTCTCTTCTATAAGATATTCGACTATCAAACGTTGAAGCCCTTCGAGTGTGCCTGTTATCCATACCTAAAGCCATTCAACAAACACAAACTTCAATTTCATACCACTAAGTGCATTTTTCTTGGTTATGGAGGTTCTTATAAAGGATATAAATGTTTAGGACCCACTAGAAAAATCTATGTCTCTCAGTTATGTCATATTTAATGAAAATGAGTTTCCATTTGAGCATGGCTTTCTTAAAGCCGAATAAAAACTAGTCACACAAGTTGAGCCAACACTTTTGTTCTCACTATCTAATCAACAAGCATTGGCACAATCAGAAGAACGAGTCCAACATTCTATTATTCCTCATTCCTCAACACTCCACTATAGACACAATGAACTCGGTGTCATTTAGCAATAGCCAAGCTCACTCAAATAGAGAGACATCTATTGAACTCAACTCCTTAGCTAGGGAAATAAATGAAGATGTTGAAACTAAACAAGAAGACACAATTGCAGGTCATCATATGATAACGAGGAGCAAATTTGGGATATCAATCCCAAGGTCCCATTTATTGGAGTAGCATTGAGGAATGAAGATTATGAACCAAATTCAATGAATGAAGCACTACAATCAACTCAATGGAAAAGGGCAATGCAGGATGGGTATCATGCATTGATTCACAACAAAACATGGACATTAGTTCCATTCCTTGGGCAGAAAAATGTAGTAGGTTGTAAATGGGTGTTTAAAAATAAGTATAGATTTGATGGAAAAATAGTAAGGAGAAAAGGGTTTTAGCAAAGCCCCAAGAAGTATTTTTGTGAAACATTCATTCCTGTCGTCAATGCTTCTACCATGAGGATAATACTAACCATTGTATATTTTGACTGAGACTTAAGGCAACTTGACATTAACAATGCTTTTCTAAATGGTTTTCTACAAGAGACAATAATCATGAGTCAACCTGAAGGCTTAAAGGATCCCAACAAACCAAATCATGTATATGAACTCACTAAGGTTATATATGGGCTACGCCAAGCTCCACGGGCATGGTTTGATAGATTATCCTCTGCTCTAGTGTCGTAGGGCTTTCACAATACAAAAAATGACAACTCCTTGTTCGTCTATAGAGAAGGATCAAAGATTGTGCTCCTGCTGATGTGCGTTGATGTTAGAACTCAAGTCTTGGAATACTAGAGTTTCCCTATATTATTTCAATATTTCTGTAATGTGATTATCACTACAGAATAGTAGTATAGCATTTCTCCCTAACCAGAGTAGATTTGCTCCTCATAAGGTATGAATATCCTTTTGTCACTAACTTCTCTCAAGTTTCTGCCTACCTTCCTCCCTTCTCTCTCTCCCTTTATAAAATCCCCCTCTCAAGGTACATTCTGTTATGCCTAACTAATTTTGCCATATCAGCTGATAACTAACTCCCTCCTTGGCCCACTGTTCTTCCTCTGGAATAAATCACTCTCTCTCTCTCCCGAAGATCCTAACATTGCTCCCTCCTGGAAGAGCAGCCTTGTCCTCAAGGCTGAAGTGAGGAAAATGACTCCAGTTCACATATGCATCCTCCCCTGTAGCTTATGCCACTGTTTGGCCCTTCCCTTTAACCAGCCCTTGCTGTGTTGAGTCTCCATCTTCGTGGTTCCCATGGCCTCTCCTTGGTGTAATTTGAAGTCTTGTATTGCCACCAAGTTGGACCTTTTGTCCCTCATGTTGGAATTGCATGGACATCTCCTTCCAATCCACCATGACCTTTCCTAATCTTTGTAACCAAGCAACCCCTAAGATCATATCCGTTCCTTCTAAATCTAGGACATAAGCATCAATCTTTCACTCTAAGTCTCCCACCCGAATAGGAATTTCCAAACACTTCCCTTGAGTAGTCACCCGATGGCCATCTCCAAGTCTGGTTCCCAATGCCTTGCTTGTCCCTACGAGCAGTCCCAACCCACTCACCAACTCAGGAGAGATGAAGTTATGGCTGGCTCCACTATCCACTAAAATAACAATTGGTACTCCCCGTAACCTTCCAGCCAAGCGCATAGTCTTATTCTCCTGTAAAAGTGCTCCATTCACTCCAAACACCTCCATTGTTCTGCATTCCAAAGCTATATCAGCCTCCTCTTCAACTTCTGCTTCTAAAGCTATAATTTCTCCATTTTCATCCAAAGTTTCATTGTCATCCAAGATTAATAACCTCAGTTGTTTCTCAACACACTGGTGAAGAGGATGAAACCTCTCCCCACACCTGAAACACAAGCCTTTGGTCTTTCGGTCCATAAGCTCTTGGTAGGACAGATGACGCAGCCCTCTATTTTTTCTGTCTGTCCCCTCCGATCACCTTCCAACCGTTTGGTGAGTGTTGTCGTCGGGGAGGCGCATGCTGGTCAAGTGGAGCTCCCGCAACTTCCCTGTGTCTCGCAGCTCCAGTATCGCCCCAATCTTGCCCTCGACCCATCGGGTTTGGACCCTCCATCTCACGGTGGTGGGTCAGGTTGCCTGAAAGTTGCCCCTCACGTTATTTCCTCGTTGTCGATACCAAGTGTGTGTGTGAGACCCAGAACCGTCCACTCCATCTAGCTCGCCATTCACCTCCTCTTCTACTGCCCTCGCTATCTTCATCATCTGGTACCTGTTCACAAGTCCAAAAGTTCTTACTCTCCTTCGAATATCAGCTCGCAAACCACTTATGAAGTACCCCATCAGCTGCTCCTCCGGTATTCGACCCACCTGTAACGAGATGAACTCAAAGGCTTCGATATATTCTTCAATGGTGTCCGTTTGTCATAGGTCCGACAACTCCTCAAACGGGTTATCAAATCGTCTTCCTCCATAACGATCTACTAGAGCTTTCTTAAATTTTTCCCAGTCCAGCTCTTCCGCCGTCTCCGTCAGAAGGTTGAACCAATGTATGGTTGATCCTTCCATACTTAAAAGTGCTAGTTTAACCTTCACCGGTTCTGAGGTATTATGAACCTCAAAGTAAACTTCTGCCCTAGTAATCCATCCCACCGGATCAGTCCCGTTGAACATTGGTAAATCTACTTTACATACTGACATCCGGTATTCCTCCATCGTGTCATAGGAATGCTCCATTGGAGTTGATTGCCGAGGAAGTTGTGTGTTTCTTTCACCCGCCAACGTTGGCCCCTTTTCTGCGGTATCACTCCCCTGTCCCTCTTCTGGTCTCTTGCCCATCATCTTGCTCATTTCCAGCAGCAATACTCGTTGCATCTCCGCCATTGCCATTCTCATGGAAGACTGAATATCCTCTACTCCAGCCTCCAAGTTTGCCATTCGAGATTCCAATACATCTACCCTATCGGATATCTTTGGTGGCATCAAGGTAAGTCACTCTAACTTCTCTAGTCGTCACAAACAAGCAGATCGTCTCTCCCACTATTGGTATCCGGCAGGTCGGACCAATGTTAGAACTCTAGTCTTGGAATACTAGAGTTTCCCTATATTATTTCAATATTTCTGTAATGTAATTATCACTACAAAATAGTAGTATAGCATTTCTCCCTAACCAGAGCAGATTTGCTCCTCAGAAGGTGTGAATATCCTTCTGTCACTAACTTCCCTCAAGTTTCTGCTTACCTTCCTCCCTTCTCTCTCCCCCATTATAAAAACCCCCTCTCAAGGTACATTCTGTTATGCCTAACTAATTTTGCCACATCAGTTGATAACTAACTCCCTCCTTGGCCCACTGTTCTTCCTCAGGAATAAATCACTCTCTCTCTCTCCCGAAGATCCTAACAGTTGACGACATACTTTTAACTGGTAATGACCAAAATATAATGAAAACATTTATCAAGCAGCTCAATGAAGTGTTTGCTTTAAAGAAACTTGGCTCAATCCATCATTTCTTGGGAGTTGAAGTAATACGAAATGAATATGGGCTATTTCTTAGTCATGACAAGTACATCATGGATCTCTTACAGAAATTCAAAATGCAAGATGCTAAACCTTATCATACTCTAATGGTCACCAGAAGATACTTGTCAGCCCTAAATGGAAAACCTATGTGTGATGCTTCCCAGTTTCAAAAAGCAATTGGAGGACTTCAATATTTAACTAACACAAGACCAAATATTTCATATTCAGTGAATAAGTTGAGCCAGTTCATGTCTTCACCAACAAATCAACATTAACAAGGAGTCAAGCGAATACTAAGATATTTGAAAGGGACCAAAAATCTTGGATTGCACATCAAACGATCCAACTTTCTTGACATCAATGGTTTTTCCGATGTAAACTGGGCTACCAGTACTAATGATAGAAAATCTATGGTTGGGTACTGTGTATATCTTGGCGAAACGTTGATCTCGTGGTTGTCTAGGAAGCAAAAAGTAATGTCACGATCAAGCACGGAGTTAGAGTATCGAGCTCTGGCTAATATGGCTGCTGAAATCGCCCGAATAAGGTCTCTTATGAAAGAAATATAGTTCCCTTTGAAGAGATCTCCCAAATTTGGTGTGACAACTTGAGCGCAGGTGCACTGGCATCAAATACAGTCTTTCATGCTAAATCAAAGCATATCGAAATTGATGTCCACTTTGTGCGCGATCAAGTTCTAGCACAGCAACTCATAGTCTCATATGTACCTTCTCTTGAGCAGATAGCTGATGGTTTTACGAAGTTTTTAACTCACTCTAAGTTCATTTGCTTCAAAGACAAACTTAGGGCTTGTCACGTAGCCCTTCGTTTAAGGAGAAGAGTTGAGCAGAATAACGAAGAGGGGAATGGGTGATGTGTTATTCTAATGAACGTTACGCATGCATGCTACTGTAGTAAACAAATTTGTATGTTATAATATTTACAGTAACTAACTTGTCAGATTATAATATATTATAATAGGTTGTTATATACGTGTCAACAAATCCTGATTTTACTGTAACCAACTTGTCCTTATATACAGTTGTGTAATAATGAAAGGAGCATAGCCTTCTGCATTCATTTAATATACCTTTTGTTTTTATTCTCTATCTAGAACGTATGGTAGCTAAGGTGTGCTTCGGAGGCTATAAAAATGACAGAGCAATGGAGAAGAAGGACGAGCAAGCATTCACACAAGGTTGAGAGCTCCCAGAGGTTCTGTCATCCTTCCAAGGCAAGTTGAAGCAAGGAGTGGTTCCAAGGAGTGTTTAGGGGTAATAGGGTGCCACTATCCACCTATTTTGAGCTGGTTCACAGTTGGTGGAGGGATTTTTCAGAACTTGAAAAGACTGGTCCGGGGTTTGAAATTGGAACATTTAGATGAGTTTTCCTATTCCTTTATTCTCTATGTTTCTGATTTTTCAAGCTTTAGTTATGATTAATTGTTAAAGTTTTTGTTTAAACATGTTTTTAGTATTTAGGATATCATTTTTCTAGATTAATTCAAGTTATTGTAAGATGATTTAATACTATCAATTATTGGAATTCCTGATTTGGATGATTCATACTCTTATTGATTGGAGACGTCCTTGATTATTTGAATGTGATAAGTTAAATTAGTGATTCATTTGGAGTTGTACAAATTGAACTTTTGACATTCATATGACAAATTTGGTTTTTTGATTGTGCTTCCAACTGCTTAACATATTTTGATGTTTAGAATTGAGCTGGTTCAATTTCTAAGAGTGAAAGGAACAATTATGAATCAACTGGTTCATTTTCTACATTCAACTTATTAAATATCTCAGATTATCTCTGATATGTCGAAATTGCACCCCCTTGTATACATGTATTGGATTAGATAAATTCATAGGTTTAATTGTTACGATTGATTAAGGATTTTTCCTAATTTATTACTTTGTTAGAGATTTCATCCAAGTTGTCCAAATCTTTATATTGCTTTATTATGTATGTTTAATCTCTTTTCAATTTGAAAAAATAGCATAGCTTAATGTATTATGCTTAATAGAACCACTTATTGGATATTACATATGAAAATGTTAATTAATATGGTTATGGCAGATCTGGAGTTTTTCTTTTAATAGTTCATTAGTTTATCGAAAGATTGTTTTATTAGTCAAATTGTGTGAAGGTACGTATCTTGGTTGAATTAGATATGTAAGCACCAAATTAGGATTATTTTAAAAATATTACAAGATGAAAGAGGTGTTGTCGGCTGAAAATTTAAGATTTGTATAATTTGGTTTCCCGTTAAAAAATCAACAATACATATTTTGGATGATTACGTTTTAGTGACAAAGAAAATAATTTCCAACCTTACAAAGAAAATAATTTCCAACTTTTAAATATTATTTATGTGATTCTAAGAATGTGTTATAGGTTTATTTTATTAAGTTTTGATGTAGTATCTTATCGATGTGGTTAAAGAGGTTATTATTCGTTGATATTGTTTATATTTTGTTATGGAATTGCTTTCGCATGAGCAAAACTATTATAATGTAATAAATTAACTTTCTTTGTGGGATCGACTCTTATTTGCTATATACTAAATTGATTAATATAATCAAAATTAAAATAAGGATTTAATTGTATACATCTAACGACACATACCAAATTTTGGCATCGTTGAAGTTTTATTTACTTAGATTATTTATTTTAAATTATAACAAACATTTTTTTGTTTTTTAAGTTATTTTATGATCATGATCAAGTAATTAGGTCTTAAGAATTTGTTTTATGATCATGCTGAGCCAACAACACAAACAAAAGGCGCTACTTAAGAGGTAACCCAAGACAATAAAAATCATAATTGAAAAATAGGGTGAAAAAAAGTGTCTACAAAATTGGATCACTTGCTTAGGCTAGTTAGTTTTGACCTTATTTTGTTTTATATACACGCATTTACTTTTGATTACTGGAAAAATACTGACG
>JANVCQ010000004.1:2858744-2885801 GCA_025531925.1 Erythroxylum plowmanianum
TTAATCATTAGTCATGATATATATATATATATATATATATATATATATATATATAATGCATGTTATGATTGAATGAAAAATGGAATTGCTTGAATACAACTAAGCCTTTACACAATGATGAATAAGTTGTACAATTTACAATCAATTACTATTTTCATTTGATGTTACTTAATATTTAGTCATGCATATATATGGAAAATGACGCAAGAATCCGCAGTGAATAAATAAGGCGATTGCCTTCGCCTTGATTTTGAATCAAAGTATGTGTGTGTGTGTGTGTGTACACTAATGATTAGGTAATTTCCAATGAAAATAGTTATTGATTGTAAATTAAATTGTACAACTTATTTATCATCGTGTAATTATGTAACATCCCGTTCCCATAGTAAAGATTAAAAACCATAAAATTTAGTGCATTTGAGATGAAAGAGAGATTTAGAAAAATGCATTTTACGTTCATGCAAAATGTTGGCACACACACATGTGAATTTGAACTTTTGCACATATTAAAATGACTGTTCATGCACTCATTTGACATTTTCCGAGTATAATTATTTATAAATGTGATTATATTTGGAATTGGGGATTATGTGTGTGAAAAATTGATTTGGGGAGTATATTTATTTACTCAGAAATTTTGGTGAAATTTTGAAAATTTTCTGAAATGTAAGGATATTTTTTGACTAGAAAAAATATTAAGTGGCAGAACAATTGATAAATAGTAGTAGAAATAAGAGTTGAATGGCAATGGAAATTTTCAAATATGGCATTGGGATTTAATGACAAAGTGTTATTGAAAATTGGAAGATAATTGGAGTAGAAATTAGAGATAAAATGGACTAGTTATTAAAGTAGACCAAATGAAACCATGGGGAAATGACATTTGGCAAGTGACATATGTCACTTGTCACACCACATGTATAAGCCACGAATTTGTTAAATGAAAGGCCATATTTTAGGTCTTTCATTTAACCATTCACGACATATGCTACATTCCTTCATCTTCTTCACTTTTTCTTGATTTGCTCTCTCTGCATCTTCGATACCCTCTTCTCCCAAGCTTTAATATTGAACCTTGCCCTTATCCTTCACTTGCTACTTCCATTTTTGTTATCATCATCATCTTACCACTAGAAAACCTAACCTACTCCACTTCCATTTGTGATGATCGTGTAAGTGGAGGAGCTAGGGTTTCTTGGTGAATTGAAGGAGCTTTGGAAGCTAAATCAAGTAAGTTATGATTTAAATAACATGGGCAAGGTTAAATCAAGCATTTATGATGGTTACTAGAGGTTAAATAATATATAATGGTGTTTTATGTATGATGAACGTGGGTGATGAAATGCTTAGGTAAATTTCTTATTTTGTATATGTATGATGATTAATGATTTAAAATTTGTTATAAAGTATGTTTTGAGGGCGAATGATCATCTTCATGGGGTTAGGATGAGTGCAGAAAATTTGAATGATGAATGGATATTGTTATGTTCTGTTTTTGATGGATAAAAAGGTGGATATTGGTTGTTTTAGGAATGGATTAGATTGGGTATGGAAGTTAAAGAGAAGGCAAGTATAGTGTCTTGAAAAGAGAAGAACTAGGATGAAATTTTAGAGATAAAAGATAATAGTGTTTAAAGTGGCTGGAATATGTTAGCTGTAACAATTTCACTAGATATGCTTCTGTAATTTAGCCATAACTTGTTCTTTAGTTATCCAAATAAGATGGTTTTTGATTTGGGTTAAATTAGAGACATAAGGCTACATTTTTCATGAAGATATCGAATTCAAATTCTGCATTTAAGAGTTTCTAATTTTCGACTTGAAGTTGAGTACTGAGTGCAGAAAGTTGATGATGAATGTGTATATATATATAAGTATGTTCTGTTATTAGTGTTTATAATCAATCATGGGCTATAATTTGTTTATAGATAATATTGAGTTAAAATGGAGTTAGAATAATAGATAAATGATGAGTATTGAACTAGAAATGATAGACTAAGCATAAGGAATTCAATGTCGTAAGTAAAGAGTTAAAAAATTTGATCTGAAAATTCCATGAGTTTTCTGTACTGATATAAAGAATTTTTGACAAAGTTGTCTTCATGGAAGTTGTAGATCTTTCTTTAAGCTATGAAAGTTGTAGATCTTTCTTTAAGCTTTCCATTGATATAAAGTATGGAATTTTTGGACATTAGAATAGAGAAATATGATCATTAGAAGTTTGTGATGCTACATGGGATTGACATCCGCGATAATTATATTATTTTAAAATTTTGACCCTTATAGAGGCAAAATTTGTTTTCTAAATCTTAAGGAAGTTGTAGGTATAGAAGTTCTCTTTGAAACGATACTTTGATCTGATATTTTTAGTGAAAGTTATGCCCATTTTACCAATTCAAGTCGGAAGAGGAAAAGGAGGAAGGGAGAAGTCGCGATTAGGGCGCGTGCGCTTGCGCTCACACGACTCGCCGATTTCGCCCCAATCTGAACATAATCCACTCTATTAACCATAACTTTGTCTTCTGACCTCTAAATGACTTGATTTTTAAAGAGTTAGATTCATAACATATTCCTCTATCTCTCCATAAAAATTTATAACTTTTGGTTTTGAATCGAAAAAGATTGATCGAATCAAAGTAAGGGTATCGGTTGGAAGAGCATGAACTAGATATTTTACTAAACATATTCCAGTATTTTGATGATATCTTGACCTGTAGAATTCCAAATGAGATGGTTTTTAATTTGGAGTAAACTAGAGAAATAGGGATACAAATCATATGAAGAAGTCGAATTGTGATTCAGTCTCTAAGATGTTTGATTTCTAGATGGAAGTAGTGTATAGCATATTGTTTTTGAATATGAACAACCCGAAAATGTTTGGGCATATCTTTCAAATTACTGAACTAAATTGAGTAATTTTGGTGTCAATGGAAAGATAAGACATAGAGGAACACTTTTCTAGAAGAGAATATGACCAAATTACATCAGTTTCACTTTTTGATTAAATGTGAATAGTAGACCCGAAAGTGTGACTTGGAAAAATTCTGAAGTGAGTCAATGAGAAAGGAATGGAGATTTTAATGGTTTTAGTGAGGAATAAACCTAAGTATAAATTATAATTAGATGGGTTTTGATATTAGAATGACTTTGTGATGAAGTTAATGGTAAAATACCTGAGACTGTCATAAACATGCATTGTACATATTTAATTTCAGGCATGTGCATTATTAAACACTTATGATTGAACAAATTGTGATGTATATGTATCTTGCATAATGGGTTGTGCAGGTTGAATGTTCGCATTCAGGCGTTCTTAAAATTCGAAAGTAAATGCTAATCTTAAGCGTATTGTGAGTAGACCTACATGGTCTCATTCCACTATTTGTTTTATTTGACGTTTTTGGTATTGATTGATTTCTGAATGATTATGTGAATGTGATTGACTGTTTTGGTTTCCAGATAGGTCTGATGAATGTGTTGTATGAAGGAAGTATTGAAGTGCTCATTGAATGTGAATTGGATGAACTAAGTGTACGTAAGTTGATTGTTAAATATGTTTTGAAAGTGCATTTGCATATGAATGAAAGTGCGAATTCTCAACTCTAATGTTGAATGTCGGACTAAGGTCCGATGATATGGGAAAGTGATTGAATGAGATTATGTAAATGTGAATGATGCATTCCATTTCATGAATGCATGAAATATAATGACAGTTTTGACCTGAGTAGCCACCGATTAGAGCTTAAAGCTCAACGAGTGAAAATGAGTCTTAAGCTCAAAAGTGATTAAGAGCCTAAGGCTTACTATGTAAAATGAGCCCTATATCTACCAAACAGATAAGGGACAGTTAGTAATGAACCTGGTATCCATTAGATACGGGACAGTTTAGGTAGTCTATCATAACAAAGTAACAAATAGCAAGTAGGTCTTATGTGCATTACATATGCATTATATGAGTGATTAAATTGTATTGAATGTGAAATTGTAAAATGATGTGAATTATGTGTTATGTGACTGGGTGAGTCATTGATGATAGTTATTCATTAAATTCGTAAAACTTACCCAAAATTTGCAAATATTTTTTAGGCTCAAAAGAAGGCAAATGAGAGTATACCTATAGTATACAAGTAAAAGATAGAGGTCGGGATTAGTTCACATCTGCATTGTACTTTTTTCTTTTTGTATTGAATTGTATAATTTTCGCAATTTTTGTATCAAATAAGGTATTCAAAAACTTTTTCACAATGTGTATACAAATGTATTTATGTTGTAATGTAAAGACGTTATGACTAAAGTATTTTTTAATTGAAATGGGCCCGAGTGGAAAGTAAATTTTTGATAAGTTATGTATTAATTGTTTTGTTATGATTGAAAATGTTTATGAAAGAAAGTGGACCTGATTTGATTATCGATTTTCGCATATTATGTTTGTGGTTTCAAAAAAAATATTTGTACCAATTTTTGAATGATTAAGTGCGAGCATGCCACTCTCGTGGGACACGGATTCGGATATCACCCAAGATGTCAGACACGTGTCTTACGGGAGTGGGGTGTTACAAATTAAATATGAATTATTAAAATAGATACATGTTTGTATTTCATAACTTGGTTTTAAATGCCTATTTATTCTTAGAAATAAATGAAGATATTTATATTTTTAAAATATATTATATATTATGCATGTTATGGTTGAATGAATTGAATTGAATGAGAAATGGAATTGCTTGAAAACCACTAAGCCTATAGCTTAGCGTGTGGATTTTATTTCTGCAGGTAGGTTTTGAAAAGAACTAGAAGAAAGCTGTGGTGGATCTACTGCAAGATAATAGTCATATAGAGGATCTCGAAATATTTTGAGGTGGCTGTACTACAACTTTTTATTTTGTTTTTGGTTATGACATGTACATATAAAGAAGTGAAGGATCTGATAGGATTTTGTTGTGAATTATATATGAATACATGAAAGTTATGTATAAAATTTAGTTTAGATGTGTTGAAATGTATTGGAAGATGGGTAAATTATTTTGTCAACAAGTTTGCCATGGAGATGGGTAATTGAGTAATATACATAAGAAGTGTATTGAAGTTTTTCGAAGGAGGTTTTAAGTAACTATAGAGGAATCTCAGTCAAATTTTTTATAAAGTGAATAGTAATTACTGGAATAATGAGGTGTTAAATAGAGAATGTTGTAGTTCAAAATGTTAGGTATGTAAGAATACGGTAACATTTGATATGCTGATTCCATTGTTGGGTATGGGTGTTATGATATAAATGGCAGAGCAGTAGAGAAGAAGGATAAGCAAGCATTCACGCAAGGTTGAGAGCTCCTAGAGGTTCTATCATCCTTTCAAGGCGGGTTGAACGAAAGAGTCATTCCAAGGAGTGTTTGGGGTGATAAGGAACCACTACCCACCTATCTTGAGCTAGTTCAAGGTTGGTGGGAGGATCTTTTTAGACCTTGAAAGGGCTAGTTTGGGGCTTGAAATTGGAGCACTTTAATGAGTTTTCCTAATCCTTTATTATCCTTATTTATGATTTTTCAAGCTTTAGTTATGATTAATTGTTAAAATTTCATTTTAGACATGTTGTTTTGAGTATTTAAGATATTATTTTTAGATTAATTTAAGTTATTATGAGATGATTTAATACTATCAATTGCTGGAATTCCTGATTTTTATGATTCATGTTCTTATTTGATTAGAGACGTCCTTGATTATTTGAATGTGATAAGTTGAATTAGTGATTCATTTGGAGTTGTATGAACTTGAATTTTGACAATCGCTCTAAATTCAATTGTTGAAATAGGAACTTAGTAAGTTGGTGAATAGTGTCGGGGATTGGGATTTAAAGTGGGAGAAGAAGTCTAAGATATACTCCGCAAAGTGACACAAAAATCTCATAGGCAAATTCATTTGCTAGCATTTTAGGTTTGAAAGGATCTTTCTTAATATATCCTCTTGCTAAAATATATAAAATTTCAATGGAATTAATGAATTTATTGTCTTTACTCTCTCTCCCTCTCTCTCATTTTTAATTTTAATTCCTCCTAATTTAGAAACTATTATTTGTATTAGGATTAATTACCAAAATAGCCCAAATTTCGCCAATTTTTCAATTATAATCCAAAATTTAAAAAATAGCAATAAAATGCTCAAATTTTTCATTTTTTCAATTTTAGCCCAAACTTTAAAAAATGATAATAAAATGCTTCAACTTTCAATTTTCTTTAATTATAGCCCTGCGTTATCTATTGATTTCCTAATGCCCTCAGCCATTTGTTTTCTGTTTGTTCTTTTAACGCTCCAAACTACTCTTGCATTATAACATACTGCATCAGTAAGCTCTTTATTTTTAGTTCGTTCTCATAATGCCCTTAATGTGAGGCATTGAGGCTGCGTAATCTGAAAATCAAAGTGTGAAGGCATCGAGAGAACAAATTGAAAACACAAAGAAAAAATTGAAATCAAAGCATAAGGTCACTTAGGTTGTATAATTTGATTTAAGTCATTTAAACAACGATGTTGTTTTAATTATGTGATTAAACGACGACATTTCATTAATTTTCATTTGTTGTGTTAAATTTGGATGACGTGTATTAATAGTTAAGGATTCTGAAACACATGATAAGCCACGTCAATAAACTTAATAGAAATATTAACGTCGGGCTATAATTGAAAAAATTAAAAGTTTAAGCATTTTTTGCTACTTTTTGATGTTCGAATCATAATTGAAAAAATTGAAAGTTTGAACATTTTATTGCTACTTTTTAAAGTTTGAATTATAATTAAAAAATTGACAAAAATTTGAGTTTTTTGATAATTAACCATTTATTTTATTATGAAATGTTTTAATTTTTTTAGTAAATTTCATTAGATATTCATTAACGGGAATTAATGCCATAAATATGAATAAACAAATAAAAGGTATACATAATAATTTGAAAATATATAAATATTAAAATCAAAAAATAAAATTAAAATAATACATTTTATAACGAAGAAGGTCATAGTTTCTCCTTAATTTTATATAGTGTACTTGTAAGCATTATGCCACTTAAATTATATTATGATAAAAAAGAATTAAATAAAGTGTAAAAATTTTAAGGGTATCTTATTAATTTTGTTAGAAAATGTCCATATATTAAAGAACTTAAAATTTTTATAATATTCTTATTTTATAATAAAAATAAAATGTAATTTGACCTTACCTAAAGTTAATAGGATTAGGAAGTTATCATAGGTTATAAAGGATTAGCTCGGTACCAATTATTGCCTCAGTGCACACGATGCTCCACTTTACAACGGTTGAAGGAAGAGTCATCAATTATACACAACCTTTTCTTTATAATTTACAAAGAGATTATTTCTGTAACTTAAATTTGTGATTTTTGGGTTACGAATGAACGACTTTACTAGTTACTCTAAGACCTTATTTAAATTATAACAATCCAAAAAGATTGATTGTATAAATTATTGATTTTAAAAAGATTATTAATTAAATTTATTTAAAATTTAAAATAACAATATATTAATTAAGTCAAAATTTGAGGTTAAAATTTAATAATATTTTAAAATTAAATATTTTATTAAATTCTAATTTAATAAATTTGAAAATTTTTTATATTCTCTAAAAAGGAAATTCTAAAAAAGGGCTTTCAAACTATTTTATCTTTTTCAAAATTTGGCAATATACTTATCCTCTATATTGGGCAAAACTTTTGATGAGATCAATATATATATTTTTCTCTTTATTCTCTATTCCCTTTCTTATTGTAAGTTTCGTCTCCAGGGCTTGAGGTACAAGAAAGGACTCGGGCGGTAATTAAACGGGACAGCAGGGTCAAATTCCCACATGGACCCCACGTAACGACGTAGTTTAACATAAAACGACAGGACCCTGCATTCAATGATTTCACATCACCAACCCTGTTGGGTAAATACATTAAAAAGAATAGATCAAATCCCAAAAACAAATCCTAGGGTTTGACTTTAATTTGGGGAATTTCCATAATCAAAAAAGTCGCGTGAAAGTCACAGAGGCTGTGGGAAGCTCTCTGCCTCTGTCTGTTTCACTCTCGCTTTCACTCTGCGTGGATCAACCTGCTTTGGCCGTAAAAATCGTATCTTTTTTAATTTCTGGGTTATTTTTTTGGGGAATTGTGGGAGGATGAGATAATGGACAAAACAAAATCAAAAGCCTAGAGAGAAGGTGGGTACGTATATATATATAGAGAGAGAGAGAGTGTGTGTGTGTAAAGCTGTGAGCTTGGTTGGTTTGGACGTTGGGGATCGGAGGGTAAAATAGGGGTTTTGTCGATATTTTGGAGGCACTTTTGGCCTTTTCATCTGTATCTTCTCCATTTCAAGGCTTTGATCCTTTTTTTTTTTTTAACCCTTTTCTTGGAATTTGGGTTTTTTCCCCCCTTTTTCTTGTGTTAAATTTGCATGCAATCTGGTGGTGGTGGGCCCAGCCGGGTAGGGCCGGCCGGCCGGGCAGCGTCGACGTCGGCAGCTGCGTCGCCGTCATCGTCGTCCTCCGCCGTATCGACGCCGCAGTTGGGGTTTGATTCAGTACAGCAGCAGCAGCCGCAGCAACAACAGCAATTAGGGGCTAGGCAGGTAAATTTTGGCTGGTTTGGCATTCGGAGGTTTTACAGATTTATGGCATTTTTGTAATCAAGGAGAAGTGTAATGTGTGATTAGTAGGAAGTGATTAGTGAATTCGGCAATTAATGCGAGTGATTTCTTGGGTTATTTTGTCTAAAGTATTGTATGATCTTGAAAATGCTTTTGGCGTTCTGGGTGGTGCAAACTAGGCATAGTTGTAATATGGGAATTTGGTAAGAGATGTGTTAGTTGTAATTGGGCATCAGCATACTTCGCTTCACTTTACTGATGAGAGAAAGCTTTAATTGTGTGGCAACCATGTGGGGTCTGCTTGGAAAATTCCCATTCCTCAACTGCGGCTGAATTTTCATGTTTTATTTTCTTTTAATTATATTGGGGTGAATCTTGGGTTATCCATATTTGTCAAAATTATGACTGTTTTTGTTTGTTTCCTATGTGCTTGTATTTTTCTGACTTCCGTTAGCTAACTTATTTTGTTAACTCCTTTTTGTCTTTCTCACTCCCGCTCTTTCTCTCTGGACAGCAATTTGGGGCTTTAAATGAATTATATACCCTTTGTAAAACGGAGCTTACACAAATCGGATACCTTCACTTTGATTCTTTTCTTTCATGAAGATTCTGAGCCATGAACATAGTTTAGGGCTTAGCTGGTTGGTTAAATATGTTCTCTGAATTATCTTTGTAGCTGATGAGTTGCACCATGGTACCTGCTAAGTTGTAGAGTTGTTTAAGGGCTTTTTGGCATTGAAACTGACAGTCAAAAATACTTATTTGCTTTTAAATGATTGAACAGTTTCTCCGTTTTACAACAATAATCTTTTCATGCAGGCATTACAACAGCAACTATTACTGAGAAAACCAGAAGGAAATGAAGCTCTTCTAGCTTATCAAGCTGGTGTTTTTCAAGGGTTTATGGGAGGAAACAATTTTGCCTCATCCCCAGGTTCAATGCAAATTCCTCAGCAGTCAAGAAAATTTTTTGATCTATCTCAACAACATGGAGCCTCCCAGGAAGGGCAGAGTAGAAGTCAGGGTATGGAACAACAAATGCTCAGTCCAGTTCAGCAGGCTTATCTCCAATTTGCTTTCCAGGCTGCCCAACAGAAGTCTGCTTTGGCCATGCAATCGCAGCAGCAAGCTAAGATGGGATTAGTAGGCCCATCAGCTGGCAAGGATCAGGATATACGAATGGGAAATTTGAAGATGCAGGAACTTGTGTCCATGCAGGCCAATTCTCATTGTCAGACATCATCATCCAAAATTTCCTCTGAACATATTTCTCGTGCAGAAAAGAATATGGAGCATGCACAGCCACTAACCTCTGAACACAGGCATGAGCAAATTCCGGCAGCCCAGCAAACAGGTGTTGGACAGTTAATGCCTGCAAATATTGCAAGACCTATGCAGCCACCACAGGGTCAGCAAAGCGTGCAAAACATGACCAATAACCAGCTTGCAGCAGCCGCACAGTTGCATGCCATGCAAGCATGGGCACTCGAGCGCAATATTGATCTTTCGCAACCTGCAAATGCCAATATGATGGCGCAGCTCATTCCACTCATGCAGTCTAGGATAGCTGCCCAGCTGAAGCCAAATGAAATTAATACCGGAGTACAATCATCACCTGTCCCTGCTTCAAATCAGCAAGTTACTTCTACACCTGTTGCAAATGAGAATTCTCCACATGCTAATTTATCTAGTGATGTATCTGGACAATCTAGTTCTGTGAAAGGTAGGCAGATTGCACCACCTGGGCCTTTCGGCGCAGCATCAAATGCGGGGATAGTGAACAACTCCAACATCCTTGCAATGCAGCAGCATGGTTTTCACAATAGAGAGTCTCAAGCACCTACTAGGCAGGCAGTTATGCATGGGAATGGAATGCCTCCTATGCACCCTCCTCAGTCATCTTCAAACGTGACCCAAGGTGTAGATCAGACTTTATCTGCAAATAATGCAAATAGCAGCAATGATACTTCGTCAACCCAACATTTTAAACCGGCAAGTTGGTCTTCTGCACAGTGTACTGTTCCTAATGATGGAGGTTTGGGCAATCAATTCCCATCAACGAGTGCACCAGTTGCACAGATGTTAAAACAACATGTTGGTTTCACCAAACAACAGTTGCATGTTCTTAAAGCACAAATACTGGCATTTAGGCGACTAAAGGTCCGTTGATTTGTTGCTCTCTTGCACTTACTTTTTACAATACTTTTTCCTAGTGTTTTTCAAGTCACTAAAGAAGGGGCTGATGAAATGTAGTTGATTTTTGACAGAAAGGAGAATGCACTCTTCCTCAAGAACTTCTTCAGTCTATTGCTCCTCCACCTCTTGAATTGCAACTGCAGCAACATTTTGGTTCTGCAGGAGGAAGTAATCAAGATAGATCCCACAGGAAGGTTGCAGAAAACCAAACGAGGCATTTGGAGTCCAGTGAGGAGGCACAGGCCATGCCTTCTATAAATGAACAGGATTCTTCAAAAGAAGAAGCTTTCTTAGGAGATGAGAAACCAAATATCTCAAAAATTCAAATGTTAGGTGCCCCCGTCACAACAAAGGAAGCTACATGCCAGGTTGCTACTGGTAAAGAAGAACAACAAGGTGTTACATTTTCTGTTAATTCAGACCGAGATGTTGAGCGTGGTCTTCAAAAAATTCCTGTAAGAAATGATCTTGCAACTGATAGGGGGAAAGCTGTTGCATCACAGTTTCCTATTTCTGATGCATCGCAAGCTAAGAAACCTGCACAAGCTGGCATTGCATCTCAGCAGAAAGATGGCTCTGGCAGGAAATATCATGGTCCTCTGTTTGATTTTCC
The DNA here is from genome assembly GCA_025531925.1 of Erythroxylum plowmanianum. Taxonomy (NCBI): domain Eukaryota; kingdom Viridiplantae; phylum Streptophyta; class Magnoliopsida; order Malpighiales; family Erythroxylaceae; genus Erythroxylum; species Erythroxylum plowmanianum. Next base: position 2,870,191 of record JANVCQ010000004.1, read on the forward strand.
TTTTTTTACCAGGAAGCATGACTCTGTTGGATCAGCAGGCATAGTTAACACCAACAATAATCTAACATTGGCATATGATGTCAAAGATCTTCTGTATGAGGAAGGCCTGGAAGTGCTTAGTAAGAAACGTTCCGAAAATCTGCAGAAAATAAATGATTTGTTGGCTGTAAATTTGGAGAGGAAAAGGATTCGTCCAGATCTAGTGTTGCGGTTACAAATTGAAGAAAAGAAGCTCAGACTTTTAGATTTACAAGCTCGCTTGAGAGATGAAGTGGATCAACAGCAAAAAGAAATAATGGCTATGCCTGACCGACCTTATCGGAAGTTTGTTAGGCTGTGTGAGCGTCAACGTATGGAGCTGGCTAGACAGGTGCAGGCATCTCAAAAAGCTTTGAGAGATAAGCAACTGAAATCGATCTTCCAGTGGCGTAAGAAACTTCTGGAGGCTCACTGGGCTATCCGTGATGCACGTACTGCACGCAACAGAGGAGTCGCCAAATACCATGAGAGAATGTTAAGGGAATTCTCAAAAAGGAAAGATGATGATCGAAATAAACGGATGGAGGCTTTGAAGAACAATGATGTTGAGAGGTACCGAGAAATGTTACTGGAGCAGCAGACTAGCATTGTCGGTGATGCTGCTGAGAGGTATGCTGTCCTGTCATCGTTCTTGACTCAAACGGAAGAATATCTTCATAAGCTGGGAAGTAAGATAACAGCTGCAAAGAATCAGCAAGAAGTGGAGGAGGCAGCAAATGCTGCCGCAGCAGCTGCACGACTTCAGGCATGCTTTTCTGTCTTGCTTGCTATCATACACATACACATTTTCACATGTAGTGTGAACCGCTTACCTTTTTTTAAATGTTTAGTTACTTCTTTCTTAGTGAAAGAACTAAGAGATCCCGCTGGTAATTTAATAGTTTTACCTGTTCCATCTCAAGGCCTTGTTTGTTTGGTGTGTATTGAAGTTTCTAATCAGTTTTATTTTTTAATGGCCAAAGGGCCTATCAGAAGAAGAAGTGAGGGTTGCAGCAGCTTGTGCTGGGGAGGAAGTAATGATAAGAAACCGGTTTATAGAAATGAATGCACCGAAGGATAGTGCCTCCGTTAACAAGTAAGTTATCTGTTTGATAACATGTTTCATTTTTCAATTCTTTCCCTTGCATTTGGAAGTGGATGCAACAATTATGTTTGACTAGGAAGGGATGTTGATCTGGAAATCTCTGCAGTATATTATGTGATTCATGAATATGTATTATGGACAACGAATGTTCTATTGTCAGTTGAGAATCCACATGCTTTTACCAGTAAAAGGTGATACTTGAGTGTCCTAGCATTCACATTTCCTTTTTATTTTTATTCCATGTGTCTCCACAGATATTACAGCCTTGCTCATGCTGTGAATGAAAGGGTCATAAGACAGCCATCAATGTTACGGGCAGGAACTTTGCGAGACTATCAGCTTGTAGGTTGCTAATGTTTAGAATATTTGAATTGTTTATTTGTTTTGTTTTCCAGTACTATCTCATTGCACCTTGGTTTTGAGTTACTTCTGTGTATTTGTTTGTCTCCTTCAGGTTGGATTGCAGTGGATGCTTTCTTTATATAATAATAAGTTGAATGGAATCCTGGCTGATGAAATGGGCCTTGGGAAGACTGTACAGGTGATTGCCTGTTGGCTTGAGTTTTAAGAACAGCTCTTTTCACCACATAAATGAACCAAACTAAAGAATTGTTCCCATAAAACAGTTATAATAATGTTGTTGGTTATCACTGGATATATGAATCCTGAATTGCTTTGTCCATCTGGACGTGTATATGAGTAGCAAGAAAGATTCAAATCTTTGCACCAATTGTCTTGACGTGTTTGCTTTATTTGTTGAGCAGGTGATGGCGTTGATTGCTTATCTGATGGAATTTAAAGGAAATTATGGACCACATCTTATAATTGTTCCTAATGCTGTTTTAGTGAATTGGAAGGTTAGTCAATTATGACCGCAAATTGCTCACATTTTGGTGTTGCTGTATCTAATGTGTTAATGCTGCAGAGTGAGTTCCTCAACTGGCTGCCATCTGTGTCTTGCATCTTCTATGTGGGTGGAAAGGATCAGCGATCAAAATTATTTTCTCAAGTAAGATGAAATCTTTAGTTATTTGATCGCTGAGTTTCTTAAGACTTGCTAACCTTTACGAATTTTCTGTAGGAGGTTTTAGCAATGAAATTCAATGTATTAGTGACGACTTATGAGTTTATCATGTATGATCGCTCAAAACTTTCAAGAGTGGATTGGAAGTACATCATAATTGATGAAGCACAGAGAATGAAGGACAGGGAATCAGTTTTAGCTCGTGATCTTGATAGGTATCGTTGCCAGAGGCGCTTACTTCTTACAGGAACACCATTGCAGGTATGTTTTAATACATGCTTGCAAGTGTTAGACTAAATTGAGTATGAATTTTGGAAAGATCTTTGCTGAATTCTATAACTTATGCATTCTATGCATATTGCCTCTGTATACCATCTTGATCGTGTCGGGAAAAGGCTATCAGTGGGTTGGTTTTATTCACTTGGAGTTTAAGGTGATCAAATAAGTGTAATAAATTTTATCTGGATTGATGGCATATCCATCGATGGTAACACTAGGAATGTGGCATTTTTTGTTTTCATTCACTTTTAGATTATTAAAATTGGGTAGTAACCTTAGATATGAGAAGGATGTGCTTTTTGCATGCCTGTTGATGATTCAACTTTTAGATTCTCTCATATCTGTATCCATGGCCCAAATTCAATTGATTTGAGAAGCAAAGTTAATTTCAGGATTTTTGATTTGTATTAGGCATGCCTGTTTTAGTTATTTCAGAAGCAGAACCTAAACAAGATTACCATATTGTAGCTCTGCATATGGCTTGACTGTGGTGGTTAGCAAGTAAATTCCATATATAAGTATATGTTGCAGCTACTGATGTGTACAGTATATGTATTGGAGTTGCTGCATTTTATAGAAATATATGTTTTAAATCAGTTTCTATTAAATAAATCTGCATTGTTGAAAAGTGAGGCATAATTTAACCCCCTTGCACTGGATTTTAGATCAGTGATTAGGAACTATGTCTACCATGCTATGAGTAACATGGATGATTTCTTCTCTTTTTGTCTTGCTGCAGAACGATTTGAAGGAACTTTGGTCACTTTTGAATCTACTTCTTCCTGAAGTTTTTGACAATAGGAAAGCATTCCACGATTGGTTCTCAAAACCCTTTCAAAAGGAAGGTCCTACACATGATGGAGATGATGACTGGCTTGAGACTGAAAAGAAGGTCATCATCATTCACCGACTTCATCAGATTTTAGAACCCTTTATGCTCAGACGTCGTGTAGAAGATGTAGAAGGTTCACTCCCTCCCAAGGTATGTTAATGTGGACTGCTGTTCCTAGCTCTATGTCTGCCGCGATTTGGAGTATAGTTAATTACACTGTCAGTGCTGGATTGCAGGTTTCAATAGTTTTGAGATGTAGAATGTCTGCCATTCAGAGTGCCGTTTATGATTGGATCAAATCTACTGGCACTCTTCGAGTTGATCCCGAAGATGAAAAGCGAAGGGTTCAAAAAAATCCTATGTACCAGCCTAAGGTGTATAGAACTTTAAATAACAGATGTATGGAGCTTCGGAAAGCTTGCAATCATCCTTTGCTTAATTACCCCTATTTTAGTGACTTCTCCAAGGATTTCCTTGTTAGATCTTGTGGGAAATTATGGATTTTGGATAGGATCCTTATAAAACTTCAAAGAACCGGCCATCGTGTACTTCTCTTCAGTACCATGACAAAACTCCTTGATATTTTGGAGGAATACTTGCAATGGCGGCACCTTTTATACAGAAGGATAGATGGAACAACTAGCCTGGAAGATCGAGAATCTGCTATAGTTGACTTTAATAGTCCTGATTCAGACTGTTTCATCTTTTTGCTCAGCATTCGTGCTGCTGGAAGGGGTCTTAATCTTCAAACTGCTGACACAGTCATCATATACGATCCTGATCCAAATCCGAAGAATGAGGAACAGGCAGTTGCCAGAGCCCACCGAATTGGACAGACAAGAGAGGTTAAAGTCATTTACATGGAAGCAGTTGTTGACAAGATTTCTAGCCATCAGAAAGAGGATGAAATAAGAAGTGGAGGTACAGTTGATCTAGAAGATGACCTTGCAGGTAAGGACCGTTATATGGGATCTATTGAGAGTCTCATAAGAAATAACATTCAGCAGTACAAGATTGACATGGCTGATGAGGTCATAAATGCTGGGCGTTTTGACCAAAGAACAACACATGAAGAGAGACGTATGACTTTAGAGACATTATTACATGATGAAGAGCGATATCAAGAAACAGTCCACGATGTTCCATCACTCCAGGCGGTTAATCGCATGATAGCCCGTAGTGAAGATGAAGTTGAATTATTTGATCAAATGGATGAAGAGCTGGAATGGACAGATGAGATGACAAAGTATGACCAGGTACCTAAGTGGCTCCGAGTTGGTACAAAGGAAGTGAATACTTTAATTGCTAATTTATCAAAGAAACCATCGAAGAATATCCTATTTTCTAGTGGTATGGGCATTGAATCAAGTGAAACTGAAAGAAAAAGAGGCAGACCAAAGGGCAAGAAATCTCCTAATTACAAGGAAATTGATGAAGAAAATGGAGAATACTCTGACTTGAGTTCTGATGAGAGAAATGGATATTCTGCACCTGAAGAAGAGGGAGAAATTAGAGAATTCGAAGATGATGAATCGAGTGGTGCAGTTGGAGCTCCACCTATCAACAAAGACCAATCAGATGATGATGCTCCTGTTTGCAATGATGGTTATGGGTGCCCTCAGGCTGTGGAAAACAACAAAAATAGTTATATGCTGGATGAAGCCGGTTCCTCGGGGTCATCTTCTGATAGCCGAAGAATGACTCGAACAGTGTCTCCTGTTTCTTCTCAGAAATTTGGGTCTCTTTCTGCGCTAGATGGCAAACCAGGTTCTCATTCTAAAAAGCCGGTATGGTTCTTCTCATTGTGCATTTGTGCAGTTAGATTGGTTGAGTTCTGCTAGCTATTCACTCCTTTCTTCCTGATCATTTTTCAGCCAGATGAGCTAGAGGAAGGAGAAATTGCTGTGTCTGGAGATTCTCAAATGGACCATCAGCAGTCAGGAAGTTGGATTCATGAACGCGATGAGGGTGAAGATGAACAAGTTCTGCAACCTAAGATAAAAAGAAAACGCAGTATTCGTATTCGACCACGTCTTGCTGTGGAAAGGCAAGAGGATAAATCTAGCCATGATGCTAAACGTGGAGATTCGATGTTAGCATATCCAGGTGATCATAAATATCAAACACAGTTGAGGGTTGATACTGAAACAAAAGCATTTGCAGAGCCCAAGGTTTCCAAGCCTGATCAGAGTGATTCTGCGAAGCGTAGGCGGAACTTGGCTCCAAAGAAAATAGCTAACACATCAAAATTGCATTCTTCTCCTAAATATAGCAGATTGAATTTGCAGTCTACATCAGCAGAAGATGCTGCTGAACACTCCAGAGAGAGTTGGGACACAAAAATGACAAATACAAGTGGGAATTTGACAGTGGGAACTAAGATGTCTGATGGTATCCAGCGAAGGGTATGTACCATCTTGATCTGTTTTTAATCAGCATTATGTCCTGTCATGTCTTATTTAATGTGGTTTTTGCGAAGTCATTAATAGGGTACGAAAGATTTGATTATTTGAACACCCTTCACATTTCAGTTAATATAGTACAACGTCCTTGCATGAATTTGAGCTTTGATGAGTGTTATTTCTGACCGGTGGAATATCTTTACTACTAGAATGTACTAGATTGCAATAAATGTGGCTTTTTAAAGATGTTTTCACCAATTTCAGGGGTTAGGAATCTTAATTTACATCTACCTATTGAAGTAATTAGGACTTCTACTTTATCTTTGTCCTGTTTGAACATATACTAATTTAGCTTCCATTTGTTGAAGTTCCTAAATTTCAACCGGTTTTTTCTGATCTTTTTCAGTCTCAGCATTATCTTATTCCGTTGTCTGTTTACCTGCAAAAGATTTCTTGTTTCTGCAGTTTAAAAATGTGATTAGCAAGCTTCAGAGGGTTCTAGATAAGGAAGGTCAACAAATAACCCCCCTACTAACAGATTTGTGGAAGAGAATAGAGAATTCAGGGTACACAAGTGGTGCTGGAAATAATCTTTTGGACTTGAGGAAGATTGAACAACGTGTTGACAGATTGGAGTACAGTGGAGTGATGGAGCTTGTGTTTGACATGCAATTCATGTTAAAGGGTGCCATGCAGTTCTACGGGTTCTCACATGAGGTATGGTTACTTATTTAACTTTGTTCTTGTAAATAATTGTGCTGTTCTGTGTAGTGTATCCTATTTGAACACGGGTCTTCCATTCAAGCATTTACATCGTTACCATTATGCGGTGTATTTACTTGGTGCAGGTTAGAGCTGAAGCAAGGAAAGTACATGATCTCATCTTTGATATCTTGAAGGTAACATTTCCAGATACAGATTTCCGTGAAGTCAGAACTGCACTCTCTTTTTCTGCCGCACCATCTGCCCCTGCTTCTACTCCAACCTCAAGGCAGGTGCCTTTAGGCCAAAAGAGACACAAACCAATAAATGAAGTAGAACATGAGACTGGCACCAACCGAAAGCCAATGCAGCGCGGTTCAATTCCTCCAGGTGAAGATTCAAGGGCCCGAGGTCACTTATCCCAGAAAGAAGCTAGGCTTGTGAGTGGAAGTGGGAGCACCAGGGAATCTCATCATCAGGATGATTCTCCAGTTCATCCCGGGGAGTTGGTCATCTGCAAGAAGAAGAGGAAAGACAGGGACAAGTCACTTGCAAAATCTAGGAATGGATCAAGTGGTCCAGTGTCACCCCCTAGTATAGGTCGTAACATCATGAGTCCATCTTCATGTTCAACCCCAAAGGATGGAAGGCCGGCTCAGCTGTGGGGCAAACAATCTCAACCCACAAATTGCAGTGGCGGTGCTGTTGGATGGGCGAATCCTGTAAAGAGGTTGAGAACAGATACTGGTAAGAGGAGGCCTAGCCATTTGTGACTTCAGTAATGAAGGATATTATATATTTGAATGGTATAAAGCAAGTTATTGTTCATAGTATTGTAGGTTGTTTATCAATTGTATACTGCACCTTGCAGTGAGCACTGGCAATCCATCAGTCATAGGTTACATCTGACCATTGTTAGGTTAAAATCTCAAAGCTCTCATGCTTTGATGTATTTCTTATGATCCAAGGATTCAAACTTTTATTGAATGGCTATCAGTGAACAACAAAAGATTGGAGCATGAAAAATCCGATACTTTTGTCTGAAACGAAACCAATTTACACATTTTGTACATGTATTTCATGTCAACAGTTGAAAGACAAATGAGGCTGTTGAGGATCTGCTTTGCCTGTCATTTCCTCGTCTTCAGATTCTATGATTCCTCGTCACTCACCTCTTCATCTTTCGATTCTTCTTCTGGGACGGCTACAACGACCTTTCGTTTTGCATATTTTGCACAGTGCTCTACGAGTGAACAATGAAAACAGTGTCATGAACATGTGGGCACAACTTAGAATCCACAAGGACAGGTGGGGACAAGTGCATCTTTCGTCGTTTTGGCCTGGTCTAACTGGTCTGTAGGGTTTTCCTAAAACTTCCAAATATAAGAAGTCTCGTGTTCAAGTTGAGGTGCAGTTTGCACTACATTAACGAATTCTAATGATTATTTAAACAAGTAATTTATGAGTCATTAAGTGTTTATACATCTGGTTTATATCTTCAATAGGCATACATGAACTCATTCAAGTCAATATGAACCCCTATTTTGTTTGATAGAATGATGACTGAGTTCCTATTCTCTTCTTTACCAAATGCATGCAAGGTAAGTGGCAAAAAGTGTGCTGTGGAACGATTTCTGAACATCTGATTGATCAAATAATATCAAAATGGATATAGCAAGAAAATTGGAACATAACTAAAGGGGTCATTACCTCGAACTACTTTTTCATAAGCAGATTGATCATGCATCATCAGATCTCCAGCCTCTTCATTAAGTGGCTCGTCAGGGTTTGGATTTTTGAGAAGCTGTGGCAGCATATCTCTAAACACTAGCGACAAGTCTGGAGAACAATGTGGATAGAACTTGAGAGGAAATTGTTATCTTTAACTTGAATATCTATCTGGGAAAACCCAAGGAAAGTTCTTACCATACGTAGGTTCCCATTTCTCTTTGAGGGCATCCACACAAATTGCACCAGCACTGAAAGTAAAAGACCGTGAAGATTGAACTCCCCAAGTTTTTGTCATCTTTCTTTTAACAAGATATTCTATGAAGTATAGCTTTTTGTTTGAAATCAACTACTCACATATCATCGATGTTTGGGTGGTAGATCGGAGTAACAAAGACAACAGTGGGAGGTTTATATGGATAATCACTGGGCAACTCGACCTTTACCTCCCACACCCATCCTTCATAAAGACCTGCCACAGTTCATCCCAAAACCAGAAAAAGATTCTTACTTTTGTTCTTCCAATGTATTGCAAAAAACTTTCTTAGCGAGTTTCAACACCACTATACTGAAATGTGTCTAAAACATCTTAGAATCTGGAGAATGCATGAATCGAGAACGGTAAGTAAAGCCATATGAAGAAAGAAAACCAAGGATTAGGAAGACCCACAAAAGGAATTGATGGCTCAGTATTTGTATGAAGATGAAACAAGACATGGAGAAGAAAGAAAGAAAAAAGATTTGAGAGTAATATAAAAATTACTGTTTTCAGGTCCCTCGAAATTAACAAAAAGCTTTTGCATGGTATCATCAATCCGGTCCACGTCTACATTGATTTCTTCCATCATCAACCTACTCAAAAACCCCATGATTTAAAACCCAGAAAACAACACAAAAGCAAACAGTTTCAATCAGACCAAAGAGAGAGAACGAAAGAAAACTAAAACTTTTTAAGAAACTCAATCAAGAAGAGGGTTATAGTCAGAGGAGTAACAATTGGTGCACGTCCTTCATGCTGCGTGTCTCTGTTGACATGACTCCTTCCCTTATCGTCTCTGTCCTTTCACGTATCCTTTTCACTTGTCCAAAGACCAAGGAGATACCTTAATGGAGAATCAGAGATATAAACTAACAAGAGCAACAAGAAGGAAGCAATGAACAGTATAACCAATAAACATGGAGCTGGTCGTGAGTTTTTATAGTTTCTTGGTCTTATGATAATTATTTAATATTATAAAATGAAAAACTAAAGGAAGAAGAGCAAGAAGTTGAAGGGAACAAAACCTAGGCAAGGTTAGACGAAGAGAGAGAGTGACAGTTATTTCGGTTATTCCAACCACCAACGGTTACAACGGATGGAGAACGACGACGTTTTTGGGGTTGTGCTAATGAAGTTGTGTGGATACTTGCAATAATTAGAAGAAATTAAAGAGAGTTTTAAATTAATTCTAACCTAAATTATTTTGTAAAAAAAAGCTTATTAAATTAATTTTAAATAATCTATACTTAAATTTTATTAATTCAAATTTATAGCCTAATTTAATTTTTAAAATTCAAATGGATCTATTATCAACCTTGTAGTCCTTAAGGGTGGTCGAGTTAGTAAAATGGAAGGGTATGAGATCAAAAAGTTATGTGTTTGATTCTCCGTATCTATTCTCTCTCAATTGAGCATGTCGTACAGGACTTACCTAATATGAAGCACTTGGTTAACGTGAATTGCAGCCTATTGCGTCAATTTGAATGTTTATCCAATGCGCATCCAAAAAGTAGTAATTATAAATTCCTCCTTTAAAAAAAAAACCTTGTACAAAATCTACTATAATTAATTAAACTAATTGAATTGAAAATTAAGATTAGTATAATACAAGATTACACCAACAAAAAATTTCTTTATTGTTTTTAATATTTATCTTTTTTTAAAAAAAAATTCAACCATTTTATTATATATATTTTATTTCTTTTTATTATCATTTTTAATTGTGATTTTCATTACTAATATTTATTTATTATTTACTCTTTATACTAATTTTATTTATATTATATTATATTATTAATTATTTTAATTTTAATTTTTTCATTCATGTACAACCTCTATTAATTAAGAAGACTCGTATTATTAAACCTCCTTAAATCTCGACCTTAACGAAATTCCTATTGGATGTTATTATTATTGATAAAATAGTTAATACACACTATGCATGATACTATCAATGGAATATCAAATTAGAAGTTGGTAGCAATGATGCATAACAATTGAAAGAAAAATGGAAATACCAAAAAGCAAGAATGTTACAACACCATCCTCCTGTAAAATGCATCCTAAATGAGAAACAATATGAATTGCAGAGAATCATCTCCTCTGGTATTTTACTGTTCAGTGTATGCCTTTGGCTCTAACCCCGTCAGCTTTGTCACAAAAAGAATAACCAAAAACGAACCAGAAGCAGTTCAGCAACTTCTTGAACCCTTTTAACGTTTTCAGCTCACGACAAAACCTAACTGAAATGAGATGAAGCCGATCAACCAAAAGCAGTTGAATAGCAATGCAGCTGGCTTGAACTTCACCATTGGCAGCTTTGCACTCAGCAGGGACATGAATCCTCTTTCCCGAATTAAACATTTGGTTGGTAGACATCCCCAAGCCCCAGTAGTCATTAGGCAGTTCAAAACTTTTTGGTTCATAAAGCTGATTCCAATGAAGAAAACTGCAGTTTGAAGGCAATTTCTTTCCACCAAAATGCTATTTGACATTTTTAGGTACCTTTTTCCCAGAACGTATGAGGGAGCCAGGTGACTTAGCTGCTTCATGCCCATTAGTTACCAACACAAACTCTGGCTCATCGTCGTCGTCGTCACTGTTTATACAACTTGGTGTACACCTATTCTGTTGGGCTCTTCGTTGCAAAAGAAATACATTGTAATAATAGCTTACTAAATCTTCCCTTTTCTTAGTAGTAAAAGAATTCACTATCTCATTCCAGAAACACTTGTCAAGAGAAGAAGGGTTTGACCTCACTATGGTCTTGAACTTCTCCTCTTCTTCTTTTGTCCAGCTAAGTTTAACTTCTTCCCCCATCTTATCAAATCGCCATTGGTGGAAAGTTATCCCCAGTTCACGCTTAACCTTCAATTTTTGCTCAGTTGTGTGAAACCTAACACATTCAGTGGATTTTGGCACTTCACATCCGCATGAATCTTGCCTTCCCTTACCAATAGGATCTCTTTCAATAATAAATTTGCTTTCTACCTTTGCCAATGGCCAAATCTTTGTCCCAAGCCACTTCACATCACTTTCAGAGACCAAGCCTTTCCATTCTGGTACTTCAACCTGAAAATCTGGCCCCACAGGAACTTCCTTTTCAGGTGGAAGGTCAAGCACTGGATGCTCAGTTAAGAATTCATCATGACAGGTCCCTTGCGTCGCTAAGGAAGAGGATTGTGCTTCATGAGCATCCCCAAGAAATAGCTTCCTGCTACACTTCAATCTCTCTCTGAGATTGTAACTGGTTCCAACATGATCATCATACATACATGGATGCATCTTCTGATATTTCTACATGGGAATAAAATGTACAAGAAATTTCTATCAAGGAGATTTGGAAACAATTGTACCAATCACCTTCAATAGGAGAATTATATATCAACACTAAACTATTTAATCATGTTAAGTTCGACAGTTTAATGCTCAACAGAACCAGCAAACATGTAGTTTGATGCTGCTATGATTCTCATGTTCTTGCCTCTAGAACTCTCAGTGGTTGGACTCAAAAGATGCAAGACTATACATGAAATGACAAGCGTAATCAATGTTTTTTAAAACGAAACTGAAAATTAAATCAATAACATAAGAAGATTAAGATTTAAAAGATTCAATCGATATTAGACTGTCATAATCAGCTAAAGATTGAATAAATTAAAGAATTTGAAATATAATTAAAAAGCATTATCCTTACACATCGAAGGACTTAAAATTTAATTGAAAGAAGAGATTATTAGATGAAACTATTTAATTTATTTTAGTTTATAAGAATTTATTAATTTACAAAAATTGAATCATTAATTAATAAGCGAATCAATTTTTAACAATGAATTATTAAAGCAAATCGAACCGAAAATTTGAAAATCAAACAAAAAAGTTAAACACTTCAAAATTTATACAATCGAACCGATCAAACCGGATGAGTTTTTTAATCATTGCATATAACTCACTTCTACACACTAAAAAAGTCACGCGTGTTAAATGTTTTTGGTAACATGAATAATACAGGTCAATCACAACTTACGGTATAACCAATAAGCACACTACTACAAAAAGCTATACAAGATAATTTAGGGGAATAATACCTAAATTCAAAGCAATTATAAAAGCAAAAATATTTAATGAGGGTATTTCTTTATCTTTCTTGTCATATGTAATAAAAGAAGAATAAGCAAAAAGTATCATTTCACCTAGATGACTGTCTGTTATTTTCTCCCTTAAGAGTTTGCCTTGTATTAAGTACAATTATAGAATAAATTCCAAACAAAAAGATATTCACAAAGGTGAGAGAATACTATGTTTAGAATAACATAATCAAAAGGGTAAAAGATGTGAAGCTCCTTTGTAATTTAGAAACCTTTACAAAAATCCCTTAATCTTTAAAATTTTTTAAAAATATTCTTATAATTTTTTATTTTTAAAAATAACTCTCTTAGATTTCAACTAAAAAATAACAAAAAAAATACACATAACATGAAAATCACAAATGAACCAACTAAATACTACTTACGTAACAATTCAACCAAACTATTAAACTCAAATCAAAGAAATAATTTATTATAATTATCTTAAATTATTAATTTAAATCAAGTTTAACTCGTTTAGGTTTAAAAACTAAGTTAAGTTACTATGTATATGACATTTGATTAATTCATATATGATGTCTTTATCACGTATATTTTGTCTTTATTTTTTTTAATCAAAATCTAAAAGAAGAGATTTTTCTTAAAAACTGAAAATCAAAACAACTTTTTTTGAAAATTTTAAAGATTAGAAGGTTTTTCTAAAGTTTCTTAAAATAGCATACTCTAATATGAAGCTCCCTCGATTATAACTACCCCTAATCGCCCTCTACCACCATCAACAACCCAACCATCACCTCTAGCACCAATACTAACTCAACAACTACCCTTCACCACCACTGTCAACTACCAACCCAATGACAAGGTTGCCCCTTCTAATTATGAAAGCACCGAAGACTGTCAAAGTTGTGCTATAATTGGAAACTCTCACCACCCTTACTAGGAGCTAGATAAAAATTCTCCACAAAATATTACTCGCAATTACAAATCAACTCCGTCATCAAAACCTCATACCTCAAACATCGCCACCAACCTTTACCACCATCAACATCACCAACATCACTCCCACCCCACCTTAGACCCAGCACGACAATCTAAAACCCAGCTCAACACCAACCCTTCAAAAACTAGACCTACCATAGCCATCATCTTCTTCAAAAAGGCAAACTTCATTAAAAAGCTTCTCAATGTAATCTTTGATTGTTCTTTCCTCAATTTTCTAATCAACATTACTTTGTCAAACCAAATTGGACGGGGGACATTTTCAAGAGATGAAAAGATAAAGGGAGGAGAAGGAGATCCACACAATAGGAGGATGAGGACAAATATAAAAGTGGAAGTAAAAGTTCCACCATTTGTTTTCAAGCTACCTCTTCCAAACTCATTTTTTAATCAATAAATAAGACTCAAAACTTAGTCCAAACTTATCATTTGACAACATCATTATAAAATTGGAAACTCCCTAAGATATACTTAAACGATGGTACGACAAGGTCAACTTATGAGTCTTCGCACGTATCTACAACCAACAATAGTAGAAAAGCTAAATCTCTTTGCTAATTGTTTGATGTTACTATAATTCATATTATATCAGGTAACCAATCACGCATGAGACTTATGTCCTCTTACATAGCTTCATGTGTTCCAGCATAATGTTAAACGTACCAAAATCAACTACTGAATTGTACCTCATGCATGCAGGCGCACCGGTTTTTAACATAATTTACATCTTACAATTAAAGAAAAAAGGAAATGCAACTCCATAAAGGAAAGAGAAGAATATTCAACCAATCAACCTTTCATGTAATATGCGCAAACAAGAGATGAGAGATACCTGCCAAGATTGTTCAGTACTTGAATCAATACTTCTTTTCAGGAAGAATGTCTCTCGAAAAAGTAATACTTGTTTCCATAGTTCTTCATTTCCAAATGAGTTCCACTTTGCTCTCTCCGGCAATGCTGCAACATCAGGACCACATGGATCCCTTGCAATCCCAGTAACCCAATTAAGCATCTTGTGTAAGGACTCTCTTTTTCTCTTACGAGAGGAACTTAATTCCTCACTATTATCTAACTCCAATTCCATAACATTTGCACATTCGTTGATTTCACACATTTCCATCACCATACTCTTATCATCCTCATTGCACGCTTCCACACTTTTCCTCAAATAGGAAATTGGGTTTTCCAGTTTGGATTTCTCCTCTCCACAGGTAGAAGAATCCATCTCACTGCAATTTATTACCTTGTTACATATTGTCTGAAGTTCAGCCAAACCAACTACAGCTTTCGATGAATCTAAAAGGGAAGATTCTTCATCATCGACATCACACTTATCACTCTCACATGACTCAAGCATACTGTTCAAATTCAATTCAGATTTCAAATCCAAATACTTTGAACCCTGAGCATCCCTCAAGAACCCATTAACCTGCGCCCCTAACTCCATTAAAACCCCAGATAAACCGGAGCTGCTAGCATTGGAGTTGGATTTCGAGTGTTTCTCATCCATAAACCCTTGTAGCCATTTCTCCAGAGCATCTAAATACTTTATATAAACCAACTTCACAGAAGATGCGAGCCTCAGACCCAACCCAGATTCTTCAGCCACCAAATCCCACGTCCCATTTTTGCAAACAGCGTCGTATCCTCCTTTATTTCTCACGACCAAGAAAAGATTAAGCAAATCCACGGGTTGCCCATCTCCGAGCATTGGAGGGAGAGTCCAAAAGCCAGCTTCTAGTGCACAGACGTTTTTCAAAAAAATTTTGACCAAATCAATAAACCAGCATTGATACGTCTTATCAGGTTGAAGTGTTTTGAGAGCAGACCATCTCGAAACCTCCTCGAAATCTACCAACAACCCATCTGGCTCCAACGTCTTTTGTGGGTTTCTAACGCAATCTAGTGCATGCCCATTATCTGCTACCATCGACCACCCTGCCATTAATTCCCCAATTCAAAAACCCTAGAATCAAATTATCATCTTTTTTCAATCTTAATAAGAAAACCAGCACGGGAACGAAAATTTTAGCAATAAAATTCAAAAGGGTACACGAAAGTTAGGGTCAAAACTCCTGTCAAGAACAGTAAACGGTGCTTTTTGGCGGGAAGAAAGTTGATTTTAGGGTTTTGAAGAGCCCCAGAAAACAAATTTCGGTCCCGCGCTCTCGATTT
>JANVCQ010000004.1:2900061-2930445 GCA_025531925.1 Erythroxylum plowmanianum
TATTTTATATAATATTTATTAATAAAGTATTAATAAAATATTTTATTTTTAAAAATTATTATTTATAAACTAACATTAATTTTATATATTTTTAATTATTGAATCAAAATTTATTTAAAATTTATATATTTTAAAGTCGCAAAGTTGAGAGAAGAAAGGGTTAAATTGTCCAGTGTATTTTTAGATTAAATTCTCGAGAAAATGAATCTAAATACCAAAGGAGGTGTTGGGATTTAAATTTCAAGAAAAGTGTCACTACTTTCCCTAAATTAAGAAAGTTTTTACTTTCCTAACTACTCAAAAAAACAAACCAAACGTAATATTTTAAATTTTAGGAAAAATATTATTTTCCTTGACAACAATCCGTGTCAACCAAACGGGGCCTAAATTTAATTTATTAACTTTAAATTGGACAAAACCTAATCCAGATGTGTGAAATTGTCATTACTAACAATAACTCGAATTAGATAAATTATTAAGTTAACATAACAAATTTGTAAAATATATACTTTGATCGAGTTAATATTTACAAGTTTTAGGATATTTTCACTCTTAATTAATAATAAAACAACAAACAATCAATAAATAATAATATTTAGTACCAATTATGCTATTGTAGAATTTAAAAAGGTCCAGTAATATTCAATCTCACTTTTATCTAAATAGAGGTTATTTCTAAATGATTTAAATGAAAAGTCTTAATTAATAATAAGATTAGTTAAATTGTTTTTGACTCAACTAGAGTTGATAAGAAATTAAAATGATATTAATGTCAAAGTAATATCACGACTATTTAAATTGTGTCTTATTAGGAAAAAAATCTCAAATTCAATTTAACACATATATTTTTTAATTAGTCATTTTCTTGAAAGTTTTATTTAAATTATAATTTTTTATTACTATACAAACTTACAAAGTCTTGATCTGAGACCCTACGCTCGTAATTTGACCGACCATTAACAAGAATACAAACTTAAAACAATCGTTGCTAAAACAACGTAGGAAGAGTCAACTTGTTCATCAGTTTTAGGAAGACAAATATGCAGGAATAGGAATGGCAGATAGTTTTCAACTCGGTTAATATTTGCACTATCTGATTAGAAAAAATAGACATGGAGATTAAAAATAAAATTTAAATAAATGTTGAAAAATTGGTGTGGATTGGATTTGGATGTAGATCTAATGATAACTCGAACCGATAGATACTCAACCCGACTTGTTTTTTATTAACTTTATTTTTCTGTTTTTTCCTGAATATTTATGATTAAATATAATAAAAATATTAATATTTTTAAAGAGAAACAATTTTAAAATCTTTACTTTATTCCTCAGTTCTCACCTTTTTCACCATATTTTATTTTCTTATAGGATGATAATAATGTAAATGATATGGAGATAAAATTGTGAATGTTGTGGAGTCCACGCAAAGATAATTTGAAGTTTTGGATATTTCTATCTTTTTTCCAGTTCTTGATTGTAAAAGATATATGTTGTCTTTGCACTAGACGCTGTAATTTTTATTATTTCAATTTTATGATTTTTTTAAAACTTACAAAACAAAATCTTGAAATATTATTATTAAAGTCATCTTGGTTTGACATATTAGCAAAAATCTATCTTTATATTTTCTATTTAGAAGTTATATTTTTATGTACTATACAATTCGATAAATATCTAAAAATTTGAACAATCTAATAAATTTAGATATAGATAATAAATCGTAAAAGTGATAAATTTTAAATAAATAAATAGATATAAATATGAGTAAAGTAATACCCAAACTAAACTCTATCAATCGAAACATGAATAGACAACATTCCTATGTCTGTTAATGTCTGAATAAACGCGTTGACTTCTCCTATCCTATTTAGATACATTTGCTGGCTCCAGTTATATGGGAATTGTTGACTTGGAACACCACTTTTGATCAAAGTCTCCTAATTCCAAATGGGTTTCTTTTACTTTTAAGAGAATGTTGAATGGACAAGGTGGATTTTTTTAAGGGATTTGCTCCCATGAGTTTGGAGGACGAACTACATCGATTTGTTGTAAAATTAACTTTTGTTAGGCATAAGCTAAACTAGGAAAACAAAAAATTTAAAGTTTAAAAAATTCAATTAATATTAGATTAGACAGTATTAGTCGGGTCAGATTTGTCATGAGTAGGAATAGATCGTCTATTTCTATTCATCAATTCTTACTCTGATCAAACTGCTAAAACTTAGTTAATTGAAATAGAAAATTTCATTATGACTGAAGTACAAATGAGAAAATCTCATCCTGACTTAAGCACAAATTACAAAATTTGATCATTTATTTAACTTTTACTGGTTTAACTCTGTTCTAAGTTATCTTATCCACACATTTACATGAGACTTAAATATGTGGATGAAATAAGTTGAAATGACGTTAAAACAGTAAAAGTGGAACAACATACACCTCTCCACAAACTAATGCATCATCACAAACATTTTAGTGCAATCTTTAACTGAATTTAAGGATGTCTTAATTTATATAAGTTAATAATTTATATTTGTAATAATTTATAAAAAATATGTTTGTAATACGGAGGATACACACAACCTCTCTGTCACATAAGAGTAAGACTGTGTACTACTAAAACTCATTTTAGTGAAACTCTTATTTTATAAAAAACGATTTAATAGAGTTTTGAAATTAATAAACAATTTTAAATTCGATAAAAGATTAATTTTCATTTTACTATTTAAAATAAATATTGTTCTTAATTAAGGAGTATTTAGTAGTAGGATTTGGCCTAGACTTAAATATTTTCAATTAGGCCTAAACTTAGGCTTGAACTAAGCTTAACTCTCTTAAATAAAACAATATTATTTTATAAAAAAGAATTGAGGTCCTGAGCCTTAGTTTAATTAAAAAAAGTCTTTTTATACTTTTTAATTTTCAAAGTTGGTGGGTGCGTAGGATAACCGAAGAATCTTCAGCGTATTTTTGGAGTGTTCTGCTTTAGGAAAAGAAGTCACTATCGTCGCTAACCTAAACAATCTTCTTAAGGATAATCTTTTAAAAAATATTGTTTTGATTTTTTTAAATTAACAATAATTTATTATATTAAAACATAATTATTCGAACCGTTGAAATCTAAACTTATATTAAAACATAATTAACTCAAATTTAATTTATTACTTTAAATTAGACAAAACGTAATCAAGATGTGTGAAATTGTTGCTACTAACGATAACTCAAATTAGATAAATTATTAGGTTAACATAACAAATTTGTAAAATATATACTTTGATTGAGTTAATATTTACAAATTTTAGGGTATTTTTACTCTTAATAATAAAAAACAAACAAACAGGTAATAAATAATAATGTTCAATACAAATTCTGCTGATAGCGGAATCTGAAAAGATTCAATAATATTCAGTCTCATTCTTAATTAAA
Source organism: Erythroxylum plowmanianum (assembly GCA_025531925.1). Classification (NCBI taxonomy): domain Eukaryota; kingdom Viridiplantae; phylum Streptophyta; class Magnoliopsida; order Malpighiales; family Erythroxylaceae; genus Erythroxylum; species Erythroxylum plowmanianum. The sequence goes on from JANVCQ010000004.1 coordinate 2,903,488, forward strand.
TAAGAAGTTGTTTCCAAATAACCTGTATAACAAGTCTTACTTAATAATAAAATTAGAAAAAATATTTTTGAATTAACTCGAATTGGTAAGTATAATTTTGAATTAAATAAATTTTGAGAAATTAATAAAAATTAATTAAATTAATGTCAAAATAATATAATTTTAACTCGACAACTTAAATTATGCCTTATTAGGAAAAAAATCTCAAATTCAATTTAATATCTTTTTTTAATTAGTCATTTTCTTAAAAGTTTTTTTAAATTATAATTTTTTATTACTATTCAAACTTACAAAGTCTTGATCTGAGATCCTACTCTCCTAATTTGACCAACCATTAACAAGAATACAAACTTAAAACAATTTCGACAAATGTGCATGAAACATGAATAGACACGACTCCTATGTCTGTTAATGTCTGAATAAACGCGTTGACTTCACCTATCCTCTTTAGATACATTTGCTGGCTCCAATTATATGGGAATTGTCGACTTGGAACACCACCTTTGATCAAAGTCTCCAAATTCCAAATGGGTTTCTTTTACTTTTAAGAGACTGTTGAATGGACAAGGTTGATTTTTTTAATGGATTTGCTCCCACAAGTTTGGAGGACAAACTACATAAAGTAAGTTTTGATAGGCACAAGTTAAATTAGCAAGATAAAAAATTTAAAGTTTAAAAGATTCAATCAGTATTAAATTATCATAAAATTGACTAAAAATTAAATAAAATTAAAAATTAAAAAACGGTAAACAAAACTATCCATATTTATCAAAAAATTAACATTTAATTAAAATAAAATAAAATAAAATATATTTTAATTTATAAACTGATCAGTTTGACAAGCATCATTATCAAGCTAGAAGTTGGTCTTTTGGATGAGGCCTTAAACATGTTTTAGTTCAGGCCCAATAAACACACTGATGGAAGACCTTCTGATCCTTTATTGGGCCTTGAGAGATCCACGTTAAACTTGAACTCTTGTACCAGGAGATGTAATCAAATTTGTTAATGATTAGTTAAAACTAAGAAGTGGACATTCCTGAGAGGTAAGCTGTGGCGTCACATCAGGGATGTACCTAAGGTTCATTTGGTGGTGCGCAGTTTTCTGAAGATGAAGTAATGAGTTTCTTAAAACCATAGTAATCTTCAACAAATCATCTCCAACTTTGATGCTTTAACTATTGTTTGTTACTCAGTTAGATTGACTTGTAATCAAAGAGTGAGTTTTCAACCTTCCAGTGGAGCACAGTTATAACCAATATTGGCATTTGGTCCCAAGTCTTTGCATTGTCATCTTCTATTCAATAATGCCCTTTATTCATCAAATTAAAAATCCTAAATCTTCGTATAATCTCACTAAAAAAGAAGCCATTTTTATAGTTATTGTGCCAGCTGTTAAAATTAGATCTGTCTGTTTAGGACCCGATCTTGGTACTAGTCTATAATGATAAAGTCAAATCGGGAGCCAATTAATGAAGCAATAATTGGTATTTTATAATTTTTTATATTTAAAAATTACAAAATATGTCTAATTTTGCATTATTAGTTAAAATTATTAAAAGTAATAAATGTATAATTTTTTTAATTTATTGAAAAATTAATCTGCTATAAATTATATAATTATCAGCATTGATGTGATGAATTTTTTAACAGAATAACATATATGTGACAAATAGTCAAATAATTAAAAGAGAGAAAATTGATTTTTAAGTGAATATATATTAGGAAATTATTTTTTTATTTACTCTTTAACCTGCATCACTCTTTTATTATCACGTTTTCATGCTGTTCTACCAGAAACAACCTCTATACTCTATAGGAGTAAAGCTACATACATACTATCAGACTTCGCTTTACTGCTGGATTTCGAACTGGGTATGATAGATATATATACACATGTAACATTATTTGTCACAATAAATATTAAATTATTAAAAGATTTTATTGACTTGATTTATCATTTTAATATAATTACGAGCTAATTTTATAAAATTAAATATTTAATTATTTAATTATTATTTTTAATAGTTCTGATTAATATTATAAAATAAAATAAACTCTAGAATTTTAAATATATGTTACTCTAAAATCTTTTTCTTAAACGAAACTAAAAATAAAATTTCATAGATTAATATTGAATATTTCTTTAAAATATTCCTTTTGCTAATTACACAAACTAAAATTAAAAAAAATTAAAATTCATATAAATTATTTTTCAGTTTTCTTATGAAAATCACTTTGGCTGTTGAAAATTCGGGTATCGGTACAAAATTCAACGACCCTAATTTGGTCGGCTGCTCGGTCTCATCAAGAATAAGAGACACGTGGCAGGCATACATGATTCAGTTCTTATTTCTAACCTGTTTCGTGGGATAAAATAAATGTCAAACCTCCGAGCCTTCCCGGACAACATCTGATACGTGTCGATCGAGATCACGTGTCACGTGGCAAATGGTACATCACGTTTTGGTACGGTAGATCTTCGGTTCGTCTTTTTTGCCAAAAAGGATAAAAGTCCTTTTTGGGTTCCTATATTTTTATTGTTTGACTAAAATACCACAAAAGTTCCCAACTTTATAGCCTTCTTTACCCTTTTCTTGTCTTCTCCAATAGACAAAGTATCAATAATATATATATTAGAGTGGGATTCTCTTTTTGGAAAATATGAGTCAAAATAAAAATAAAATTATTTCTAGTAGAACATCTTTTACAATCCCAGAAGAGATTGTTCACTAAGAGACCAAGAAGGCAAAGTTGTAATTATTTTTACAGATAATCAATAAGAGATTGATACTTATCAAAATGTTAAAGATGCTTCTAATTCTGATCAAACAGACAACGTTACTTTAATACGTTATTTATAACAATCGGACTTTTATCGAGATAAAATACCAGCAATCCGACGCTTTAGTGTATATATATATATTTTTTTTAACAAAAATTATTATATAATTTATTATATATAATTCAATTACTTCAATTTGAATAATCCGAAAGATACCTTATATATATATTATTATATCAAACTTATATCAAAAAATAAAAAGTCAAACTCGTTTCTTAATTCAATAGAACCTCAAACAAATCCTAAACCCGAACGGCCTCTTCTTATTCAAGTCTTATATTATTTTAATTATGAGTCAATTATTACACTAATATATTGTAAGTGAACAACTTATAGATCTCTAGCTTTAGGGCAAGACTTTCAAATGTTTAAACCAATAAGGAAGTTAAGGTAAGGTGTAAACAATGGGGGTCAAATCTTTTTTGCCAATAATCTTATACCAACTCTGTTCTATACGATCCTATCCATATATTTCTTTTGTTTGATAAAATCGTATGAAATAAGATAGATACAAAATTATGGGTACAAAAGATTTGGTTCGCAAGGAAGAGACAATTTGTTAAAGATCTTCTGGATTAGGAAATAAGTACCTGTTTGGTTAAGCTTTTGGACGATGAATAATCATTTTTTTCATCGCAAAAGTTGTTTTTAAGAAAATTGAGTGTTTGGCTATATAATATAAAAGTAATTTTTCATAGAAATGACTTTTTTGGAAGTTAAAATACAATTTTTTTAGAAGCTTGAATTTGGAACTTTTTAAAAAAGTACTTTTTCAGATAAATTTTTTAAATTAATTAATGAGTTTATTTTTAGTCCCATTTATTTTTATGTTTTACACATAATTTCCACAATACCCACAAACATATATTCACGTTTATTTTGAGATTTATATAATATTATTTGACTTTTTTTTATATTTTTTAATATCTATTTTTCATATTAGTTTTACTTATATTATAATCCATATAAAAGACTTGGTTAAATATATTTTTATTTATGTTTTATATGATTTAAAATTATATAATAATTAATATATTGTGTTTTACATATTGTTTAATATATTTTAAATAATATTTATAAGCATAAATAATTTTTATTACAAAATAAAATATAGTTAAAAATAAAATTTATTTTTATTTTTATGTTGTCAAACAGTTTATTGTGTGAAATTCTTTCAAAAAAGTTATTTTTTAAATAAAAGTTACACAGTCAACTGATTTCTTAAAAAAACTCTTTTTAGAAAAGTTATACTGACAAAAGTTCTACTAATATAAGCTCATCCAACTAATTTCCACGTCACAAGCACGCAAATTTCACCGCGTAAACGAATCGGTACCAATTAGAAGAAACAGTGGACGCCAACCGCGCACGTTAGCAAAGTCTTCAACTTGCTCTGCTTAAATCCTCCACCTACCCGCGCGCCTTTTCTACGTCGAGCCTTCTTTGTCTCCAGCTCTCTCCTTTCTGTCTCTTTACAAGTCAAGTAATTAATGAAAAGTCCCTACACCGTGTACGGGCGTCGGACCCCAAGCCCCGGCGGCTTTCTCTACTCGCCGACTTCCTCTAGCACCGATGCCTCCTCCTCCACCGTCAAGAAGCGAAACCCTGTCACTGTCGCCGCCAGATCGGTGGCTGGAGTGTTTGTGGGTTGCTTCACGCCACCTGAGAATGAGGACTCCAAGAGTTATCAGCACTCTGAAACCTCTGGTAAATTGAAACTCCAGCTGCTAAGCTTCCCTTTTAAGCTTTTGCAACATAAATGATTCATATGACTAGAGTCAGTTGTGCTTAGATTCCCGATTTTGGTTCATGGGACGTCAAGTTAAAGAATGTTACTTGACTTCTGTTTGAAGTAAACAAGTTGTTGTCTATTTTAGTGGACTGATCTGATTGCAGAGAGAAGCATAATCATACTAATGAAGTTTTCCCGAATCGTGTCAATTAATTACCTCATGGCGTAGCTTGGGGGTGGATTCTAATCTCTCACAACGTTCAAAAGCATAATTTGTTCGATTTCATTCCTTCGTGGGTTCTTACTGTTTTTTAATTTGCCGATTTAACTGATGAATTTCGAGCTTAACAAGTGATTGAATAGGTGTAACTTCGTTTCTTTTAGTTTCAAGCAATCCTGCAAATAACCGGAGACAAGGCTCTAAAGGATCTATCTATGGAAGTGCACACAACTCGACCCGTGAAATACAGGCGGGGACTATGAAGTTCAGCATGGATGAAATCTGCCGGGCCACAAGGAACTTTTCCCCTTCTATTAAAATTGGACAAGGTGGGTTTGGGACAGTCTACAAGGGCAGACTCGAAGATGGTATGGTTGTTGCAATCAAACGAGCTAAAAAGGTTCGTAGAAAAAAGGATGTTTACATGATTTGTTTTCCTGTTTCTAATTGCCCAAGAAACAATGTGTTAACGAGGTTACAGCCTCCATCAATGGCTTGGGGACCTGTTCTCTGCAGAGCTTGTATGACAAACATTTAGGTGTGGAGTTTCAAACCGAGATTCAAACACTGGCACAAGTAGAGCATTTAAATTTGGTAAAGTTTTATGGGTATTTGGAGCATGGAGATGAAAAAATTGTTGTCATGGAGTATGTACCAAATGGAACTCTCAGAGAACACTTGGACTGTGAGTTTACTTTTACTTTGTCATATTTCTCCATCTCATTGTCTGTCTGTTTGTCATCATAGGAACTTCACATTCTTGTGATCTTGATTGAGTTAATGAAGCATGTTAAAGCAGGTATCGGAGGCAATGTCCTTGACCTTTCTCAGCGCCTGGATATTGCAATTGATGTGGCTCATGCAATCACTTATCTTCACATGTATACAGGTTTTCCTTTCCTTAATGGCCAATACTTTCATCGAAACTGGACCTGAAGCTATGTTCTTCAACTATTTGATTTAACTACGTCATCATTGATCGGATTCATTCCTTGCAGACCACCCGATCATTCACAGAGACATAAAGTCCTCAAACATTCTGATCGCTGATAACTTTCGAGCCAAGGTCTCTGATTTTGGTTTTGCAAGGCTAGCAGCTGATAGCGAGTCTGGTGCCACTCATGTGTCTACCCAAATCAAAGGAACTGCCGGCTACTTGGACCCAGAATACCTAAAAACATATCAACTCACTGAGAAAAGCGATGTTTATTCATTTGGTGTCCTACTGGTTGAGCTATTATCTGGGAGACGCCCTATAGAACCGAAACGGGAAATCAAAGAGCGAGTAACTTCCAAATGGGTACAATTTTCTTCTCTTCTTTGCCTCATTGATTATTAGATCTCTAAGATCATTAACTTCAGAACTATGGGATGAGTTTAGTGTGAAGAGATACTGTGCAAAACATTCCTTTAACTCATGCATCTTGTCACCAACTTTTGTGTCAACTCAATGTTCAAGAACACCAAAAACAATAGGAATCGAAAAGATCTACACATGACTCTGAATAAGTGTGACTTGCAGGCGGTGAACAAGTTTATTGCCGGAGAGACAATTTTAATATTGGACCCAAAGCTGGAAAGAAGTGCAGCAAATAACTTGGCCCTGGAAAAGATTATGGAACTGTCTGTACAATGTATGGGTCCTCGCAGACAGAGCCGACCAAGCATGAAGAGATGTGCAGAGATCCTCTGGAGTATCCGTAAAGATTACAAAGAACTGTCAGTCTCAGATTTTCGATCCAACTCACAAAGAAGTACTTCAGTTGGAAGAGAATAAAAGCAGATTTACTGGGAAGAAGGTCAGATTGTAAAAAAATGGTAATGTGTCTTGATTAATGAAAGCCATTTCTGTGATCAATCAAAGGATCGAGGAAGCTAGCTTATGCCAAACTGGGTTTCTAATCACTTCTGGTTTCGTGATCAGGATCTTGGGAGCAAGTTCTTTAGTAAAGTTTACTACTTTTGAGTATAGGAAAATTCGTTGTGCAAATAAGAAGTTGCATTTAATTTTGTGGAAGATTATCATTTCTTATATCTTTCCGTTTCCTTTTCATCTGTCTTGGTGGAGAACAAGTGCTGTAAGCCTACATGTCTTGCCCATTTTTACCATTTATGTAATCAATTTCCTTTTCTATTTGTATCTAATCTCAGAGGTATGGTATAATCTGATATTTTCTATTTTTGTTTCAACATTTTGGCTTCCATACAACTAAAACATAACAAAGCAATCAAATGGTCAAGAACATAAAATTATCAAATTGTTCATTAGGAATATTAAACTATAAATATGTGCAGTGTGCTTATACATGTATAAACAAAGCTATACTATAGGTATTCCATTCATCTCTCTAAATCTCCTATGTACATCTAGAAGAGGATTACAAAAGAAGATAACCAAAAGACCCAAAGTTCAGCAAAGTTTACGCTGAAAAGAATTTGCAGCACTCAGCTTTTTGGACTGAAGTTCATGTCGGTATCTGGTTCTTGTGGGTTGACATATTCTTAAGACAACACTACTTAGTATACCCCAAAAAGGAAGAGGAAAGAATACTTGATTCAGACTTCACACTACACGTTCAGAGATGCATTTAACTGTAACCTGTTTCTCATGGCAGCTGAGAACTTTATCTTGGAAATTTTCTCCATCTCCCACCCTCTCCTAGGCTCTTGGAAATGAATTCTGCCGCGTTAGGTGATATTCTGTGTCTAACGATCTTTCCGTATCACTACTTCCACAGTCCACTTTTGAACAAAGGAAGAAGAAGGAAGATGAATATATGGATACATGCCATATACTGCAAACCGTTTTGTACCCAAAAAGAAAAAATCAGATAGAGAAACAAAGAGAAAAGGAGTATAGAGTAAAGAGGAAATTAAATGAACCTGTGCCAAATCCAGTAGCTTTCACTGCTTTCTAGCTTCCAACTTATTGCTGCCATGGCCAATGCAGTAAATCCCACAAGTACAAAACCCCATCTAAATCTTCTCAGTATTGTCTTCACTAAATTGTTCATCCAACTTTTCACGTTATGCCACCTACAATTGGAATTTTACCGAAACAATATGCGATTAACTACTGTTTTATGTATATGCCCCTGCATCATACAGGCGAACTCACCTGCTGGTCATATTTATACACAGTTCCATCCCAATGCAAAATGACCTCATTTTGGTAAACTCAATGAGCAACCCAACAAGAAGACCAAGTGTCCCGATTGCTATCACAAGAATAATATTCGAAGACCTGCAATCAGTGTCGTCAAACTAAAATCCACTTCTAAACGAAAGACATGTAGGTTAAATGTGGAAGCTCAAACTACCTAGTTGCCTTCGTTATGGCCATAAGGGCTGTAAGGATAGCAACAACTGTGTGAATAGTCCTTTTAAAAGCTTCATCAATAGTGGCCAAGTACACAAAAGTGCTCACTACAGCCATGAAAGAGAGCCAAAAATCCATGAACTGAAACAGTTTCAAGTCAGTAGATCAGTAAATTGAAAACTAGTAATAAGATACACATATGCAAAAGCTATATAAAAATCAAGCAATGTTGCAAGAATATGCAAGAGAAATGCAAAGTTCTACATCTTAAACCAATTTACAAAACTAATTTTTCTATGAATGTTCTAACACTATCCTCAAACGGTTACCTAGCTTTCAATCATGTTTCTATGAAATGTGTTAACTTAAATTAGATTTTTCCGGAGTTGGAAATTTGGCAGACTGGGTAATATGGATTTGTAGGGCCACGGAATCCCAACTTTTATTGGATAACTGCCTTTCCTAAGTGGTCGAGGTTGTAAGACAACCTCTTAATAAAAAGTCATCTCCCAACAAATCCTAGAGGATCATTTGAAAGGAGAATCTATGACAAAAATGTAATTGGGGAACATTTGAGCTTGTAAAAAAAAAAAAAAAAACCATGGAACTTCAAAAGTTTACATTATCTTTACTCATATAAGGCTTTAGAACTATGAAGCCAACTCAAATCAATCGGTTTCCCTAAATCTAGTTATGTATGCAGTTCAGATCGTGTAGAAACTGTGAGGGAGCCACAGTATGCAACCAATCAGCTTTTGTGCCCTCATGTGAACATGTTTTGATGAACTTATACCAGTCTCATGTTACGCAATGCAACAATAGTTCTATGCAAATCTAACATATAAGATCATTAAGGTGAGATTCATACTTGCAGAACATTGTACGATAATACACACCGCGTGCCTACATCACATGCATGATATAACCCACTTGAAATGCCACTGGACGTGAAAAGCACCCATTCTGCAAATGCCTGCAAAGAACCAAAATAAGTTAGAGAACAGGTACTGACTGATGGCTTTCAACATTTATGCCTGCAAGCAGTATAACTCAACCCACCGCCAACTTTGAGCTGATACATTGGTATAAATTCCCTGGTATTTAAACAAAAACTACCATTTTCACTTGCTTGTCAGGCAAATTAGCTCTATTATGGAACTGAAGGGTATTTTATCACCATGACAGCCTTAAGAAAGACAAGCATATTCACCTAAGTATCATCGCCTATTGTTCCTGCAGTAAGTATTTTACAGCATGAGCTACGAAGTAAAGAATAGAATCAAGATTTTTACCTTTTGCCGAAGAGACCAATATGCAGGAAGAATAGCTGCAGCATTTGACGCAATGAGTGCAATCGATTGCCATATGTGCCCTACATCAGATTCCATCTATTTATTAAATCAAAGACAACCTTTTTCAACTTTCAACAACTAAATTTATTTGCAGATCAATGCCTTTGTGCTTCAACAACTGAACTGTAATGCTTTTATAAGACGTAAGGATCAACCTTGGACCACCATAGTTGGTCAATTTAAGCAGAGTTTACCAGAAACTAAGATTTTTGTAAGACAGAGAAAGAAGGCCAAGGTTAGGTCAGCTCTCATATCCTTCACTAAAGCAAAGCAATAGACATCAGAAGTTTATACCAAATATCTGTCAAATGTCGACTCTGCACGTTTGCTTGAAAACCCTCTGACATAGATTTTCAAGTCCATCCCTCCTTGACACTTTCAAGGAAATGGTTCTTTGGCTTAAAAAGATTACGTCACACCCAAGAAAAATAACCAAATGATGGAAAAAAGTACATACTCTGTTGCGATACAACTTCAATGCTACAATCGAGGCCCCCATGCGTTCGGTCACAGGAACAAAAGCTGAGGAAGAAAACAAAGAATGACACAGGGATTAGGAATGTACTAATCTATGCAATCTCACTTATGCAAGTTGGCACTAAAAATTTTGCACCAAGAATAACATAAGGAGGAGAAAGTGTTATGAGATTGAGAATATGGAACCTGTATGATGTCAGTCCACTGGCATCTAATGCTACTTTGCACTCCCCACGAGAAGAGCATCTTTTAAGGCACCTCTCAACTGAAATAGACATAATGGTCTGGCCAAGGGAACTACTATTTGATGCGCTTAAACTTCTTAATCCAAAAGCCCAGGTTCCCTCCTTAACATACAAGATATAAAAATCAACCTTCTGTTCACTTGAATCATACAACATGAAAAACATAGAACCATCACTGCTTCTATTCTTGTATGCATAATAATAGTCCCAATTGTTGATAGATGGCATTCCACCAAATCTAGCATATAATTCATAGCTTATCTTTGCATCTGATGTTAGGCGAATGTGTATATTTCCTCCAGCTGCACCACGAGGAATGTTTAGGATAAAATAAGACCAAGAATCTTCTGCTTCTCCACCATATGAGGTATTGCCTGACAGGGGCTCCAGAGGAAAATTAGCAGAATCTGGGGATAATTTTTCACTGACTGGCAGATAATAGGACTCAAAGGGAGAGTTGTCCCTCCTAAGATTTGTCTACATATAACCAACCATGATTCATAAAGTTAATTTTTATGTGTGAATAATTCCTCAAAGACATAAGAATAAAAATAAACTATAGAAGTAAGCTGTTTAGAAGTTATTCCAACAAATTATCACATTCCACACATAACATGCCAAAACGACAACACAGATTTGCATCTTCAAAGAAAAATGAGCAAGTCACAGTCAAGATAAAGGGAGCTCATGGTTTTTCATAATCTTACCTGAAGCATGTATCTTAAAGAGGTACAATTCAGTCCTGCCTTGCCAACTGGACATCCAAGCACTTGCCACTTAATGGAATAGCAAACCTTTGTTGCAGCAGGTTCAGTAGCCCCAATTTCTTTTGAGAGATTAGATGGTAAAACAGTAATAAACCAGCGGCCAACATTTGGAGAACGAAGAACAAAGGGGGCCTTCATTAAGTCACCAGAATAATCATGAAGTGCCAACGAAGGCATTGCACCATGCCGCACAAAATACATTAAACTAACTTCACTAGCATTCAAACCGTTACTTGATGGGCTTGCATTGATACTGAAATTTGTTGCTGCTATTGTCAATTGTTCTACCAAGTCAACCACCTCCAATGAATAGACTCTTCGTTCACTTTCTTCATGGCAAGAGGCCTCAAAACTTTTACAAGAAAACCCAGTTTCAGATGTTTGGAAATTTTCATTTGGTGTATTATCTGTAAGATTGTAGCTATTAGATTGAGAACAAGAAAGCAGGTCTACTGTCTGGTCACAGTACTGGCCCCACAATGTTGAGGCTCTACATCCTTCCACGCTGATGTTGGCACTAAAGGAGTATGCTGGGCTGCGGACAATCTGCAATTTCATACTATTTACTATCATTTAAGAATTGCTATGTTCTTACTAAAGTCTAGAGGAAACCATTTACTGAAGAGAAAACATAAAGCAAGGATAGATAATCTAGTATTCGTCCAGGTTTGTGCTTGATTTTGTCTTCAAGATATTAGCTTTTAGCAAGAATTTTGAAATTCTCCACAAATTTAAGCGTAACTTTATAGGACTGATAAGCAAATATATCCAATTTTTCCATTAATGGAAACAAAAAGGTAGCCCTCATTCTCATTGTAAACAATATCCAAATATCAACTTTAGCCAGCAAATCATCCATTATTATACTTCTCCAACTACTCAAAGTTCTTCAAATGAGAACTTGTTTCTTCCAAGAATAACAGTTGTAGCTACATCATCGAAGTAGGACTGATTAGGAATCGATTACTAAAAATGTGCAAGCTAATGATGCATTTGAGGAATCAGAGTAAGTTAAAGCAGTAACTTAAGTAGAAAGCGATGGAACTTGGATAATGGCACTTGTTAAAATTTTAAAATAATCATACCATCTTTGACTGTGTCCTTGTAGGCCCAATGCCATTGAAAAGACCCAGATACCAAACTCCTGGAGATATCTGAACAACAAACTTGTGAGTCAAATTCTGCTAACTGTTAATAATAACACACACTAGTCTAAGAAGTAAACAAGAATGCACTTTCTGTGCATCAACGATTCAAACCACAATCCAAATAATCCCAAAATAGAACCGGACGCCAAAATATGAACAGATGATATTGAATTTGTATGCACAGACCAAAATTTGCTCTTCACAAATCGGAACATCGATGTCAAACCTGCTCGTTCGTCAGCTTCAAGGTTAAATTTTTCTGCATTGGATAGCACTGAACATTCTGGGAACCTCGAAATTCCGGAAATGATCCATTTGAAAGGGGAAACAATCCTGCAAGAACAGAGATGCTATAAGTAAAACCATGAAACATAACCAAATCAAATCAACAATCTCATTCAATGCGCAGGAACAACAGGAGTAATGCAAAAGGAATATTTTGCTACAATAACCACTTGAGCAAGAAAGATTCAATTACAAGCGTTCTCATGCGAACTGTCATCATAGATAGTCAATCACTTTTCTTCCTAAATACAAAGGATCATCCAAAAGAAACCCAAAATAATCAGGTTTTGTTCATGTCTCTAACAAATAATACCTAATTGTATCGAAGAACTGTTTAGGACATCTGGAAGAGGAGGGCTTCCATCTCTGAAGCAGATAACCGGTAGCTTGCTTTTAGGAACCTTTGATATGCTCTTCTCGTCCTGCCAAAAACTCTCAACCATGAACATACTATAAAATAACGACACAAAATCTAACATTATAACTAAAATTCAGTAAAAATATCCAGAGACCATCGTCGGGACAAAACCTTAACGTACCCAAACAAACGACATTCAGTTCACACATCTAACATAAAACGTCATCAAATATAATACTTACAAGGTCCACATCCGACTCTACTGCTACGTACACCGAAGAAAACCACGGAGGCAAATCAACTGAAAACACAGAGAAACAAAGAGCCATTCCACCATTAAAAACAAAAAAAACTACAAGGTATCATCAAATCAACAACTGCGAATCCCCCGCTATTTCCACTCGATGATCATTAAACAAAACACATACTAAAAAGAAAATATTGAACCAGACTCCACTTTCTCACTAGCCGCCTTACACGCACCTCTAATGTAACGCAAATCATAAGGCTTGACCTCCGTTTGAGGGTACCTAAAGCTAGAAACAGTGAAAGTATTGGACTGTAGAGGCTCATTAGCTGAGTAAGAATAAACGAAAAGCCATGAAAAGAGCAGGCCAAGACCAACACTCCTATAACAAGAGCACCAGAGCATCGAATTCCCTGCCATGTTCTTCTAGATAATTTACTATTCCCGGGGACAGGGGGAAGCTAAAAGGGGCTTAAAGTACATAAAACCGTAGTTTTATCGTGTTAAATAAGGGGCAAAGAGGTCATGATAAGTGAAAGGTGGATTGCGTGACTTGTGATTGACTTGTGTTGTTAAAGTTCGACCATGTTTCTATTACTTTGGTTGAAACTTAATACTAATTTGTGTCCGACCTGTTCGGTCTTTACTTGGTACAAAGATTTCACAACACGGAACTCAAAAAGGATATCTAATTAAGGGATAATTAAAAAAACTCAAAATTTTGTTAATTTTTAAATTACACTTGGAACTCTAAAGAGTAACAATAATTTTCAATTTTTTCAATTCTAACTTAAACTTAAAAAAGTGTTAATAAAATGTTCAAGCTTTCAATTTTTTCAATTCTAACCCGACATTTTATGTTGTTCTTTCGACGCCCTCAACTCTTTATTTTTTGTTTGTTTTTTTTACGTTTCAAACTACTCTTGCATTACAACGTATTGCAATAGTAAGTTTTTCATTTTTAGTTTATTATCTTGATACCTTTACTGTGAGGGCATCGGACTGCATAATATGAAAATTGAAAAATGAGAGTACCAAGAGAACAAACTGAAAACGAAGGAAAAAAACTGAAATCAAGCGTAAAGTTGTCGGAGCTGCGTAATCTGATTTAGGTCATATTTAAGCAATAACATTATTTTAATTATATAATTAAACAACGTCGTTTCATTAATCTTTCTTTGTTGTGTTAATTTTGACTGACGTATATTAATAGTTAAAGTTTCTATCAAATCACGTTGGCAAACTTAACGGAAACACTAACATCGGGTTAAAATTGAAAAAATTGAAAGTATAGATATTTTATTGTTACTTTTTAAATTTCAGGCTATAATTAAAAAATTTACAAAAGTTAAGCTTAAATTAAAAACTTTATGCAAAATTCGTGTTAATAATTTTGGAATTCGGACTCCTTTTATTAATATTCCACTAAATTATTAAAAGTGAGTGTTGGTAATATGTTATTTTTATACAATATTACTTTCATAATAAAATTTGCTATACTTTAAATCATAAAACTTATCAAAAAATTTGTAACTTTTTAATTTTGAAAATATATTCTAAATTTTGTTAAAAATAACGATAAATATTATATGAACATATGAATCAATCAAATATTATTTATACACAAATTAATTAATGTTTTAAAAACTGATCCGATTTGGTCGGTTTAACAGTTAAAACCTTGAATTGGTTCAGTTTCCCAATTTGTGGATTTGATTTAGTTTAATAATCTTTATTATTAAAAATTGATCAATTTATTAATCAATCTAATTAGTTAAAATAAGCCTATTAATTTTTATTTAATAATATTTTCTAACAATTAAATTTTAAAATTTCCGATGGATAAAGATAGTCTTCTTCAATTATTTTTTAAATTATTTAATTTTATTCAATATTTAACCAATTTATGATAGTCTAATACTAATTGAACATTTTAAACCTTCAAAATCTTGCCTTACCAGTTTAACTTCCAATCCTTTTTTAAAACAACGGGGTTTAATTAATTCAAATCAAATTTAAGAATTAAATTAAATCAACATGTTAATAATATTTGATTGATGCAATTATAATTTTCATGTTACACATGATTTACTGTTATTTTGTAACGAAAATATAAGAAAATAGATTGTTTCACTATAAATGTTTTTAAGGATTTTAAAAATTTTCAGTTTTTTAAAAAATTATTTAAATTATTTTCATATATTTTAAAATTTTAATAATGCAATCAATTGATCGTATCAACTTTTTAACAGCTAATAGAATTAGTTGATTGCCAAACAGGCTCATATCTCTTAATTAATTACAACCTTATTAAGCAAAGTTTAGTAAGGAAAGGATAAAGTTTGGCAAGGAGACAAGTGTGCCTAGCCAACTATTTGGGGAAACGTTTAGGGGCACTATCGATGTACTAATATTATATTTACAGCACAAATGTCTGACACTTGGGGATGTGACAAAGTACCTTAATAAAAAACTATACCTATCTGTTTTATAATTTTTAATTGCAAGCCTGAAATTTAATATTATGAATAGGCACGGCATTACTCTAAGTTCAATTTGAAATTTCCCAATCTGAAATTTAATTATTATTTCAATTTATTAAATTAAATTAAAATAAAATCTTTTTATTTAAGTCGTTTAAATTGTTGAAATCAAATTAAGTTAGTTCTTTTTAACTTGAAATTAATTGAAACAGTAATTAATTTGAACTTTGTCTGTAAATAATTGAAATAATTAAAAATCGAACCGATATAATAACAGATTTAAGGTTAAAAATGTTCAATCGATAGTTATAAATTGGTTAAAAATTAAATAAAATTAAATAATTTAAAATAAGATTAAAAGAGCTTGTTCTTATTTATTGAATAATTTAAAGTTTAATTAAAATTTGTTAAATTAATATTAATTGATTTATTTTAGTTTATAAGAACTTATGAATTTATAAAAAAATGACGGATTAATTAATAAATTAATATTTCTAATAATAAAAATTATTAAAATAAATCGAACTGAAAAATTAGACGACTCAAGATTTTTAACATTTAATCGGCCGAACCGGTTGAGATTTTTAGTTATTCATAATTTGAATGAAAAAAAGTGATTTTTTATTTTTTATAAAGATGAACCCCAAATATTTATTTAAAATTATTAAATATATGTAGTAATAATATGTAAATAAAGTATTAAAATTAAACTATTTAATGAATTAATAATTAAAAAACAAGTAATAAATTTAATTTAATTAATGTTTAATATACTTTCACTTTTAATTAATAATTTTCTTCAAAATTTTATGTAATTACAATCATTAAATTGCGACCTAAATTTATAACTTTTGTGTGAGGTAAAAATTTGATTTTTGATAAAGAAAATAACTAGAATCATGTAAATTGAGACAAGTCGTCAGTTTTACAATAGAAATAGTATGATTATGCGAATGGGATTATCCATGCACGCAAGTTTTTCTCGAAATGCGGGCGATACGTTTCCAACACTTCACCGTTTTCGTGGGGCAAGTGGGCAACCGCAGATTTGTTCGTAACATTTTCCCAACCAACAAGCCCATTGTATTCGATTGGATTTTCATATGGTATTTTATCGGTATCTGTCAAAGTTTTTACTTTTTACGTAATTTTTAAAATTTATAAAATATTTATAAAATATTTTTAAAAATTATAAAATAATTTATTGTCATATTGTACTGTAGTATTGTATACTTTATAAGTTTACATTAACTATATTTCAAAAAATTATAATAGTAAATAATAATTACAATCAATATGAAATAATAATAATTTTAAGATATTTCACATATAAATAGTAATCACAATTAATAATAAAAAAGATAAATTTTATCATGCAAATATAAAATTAAGAATAATATAAAATATTTAAAATATTACAATTTCATCATATAATAATTAATAATTGCATCAAAACATCCAATAAAAAGGATAATAAATATCTTTAACTTTTAAACTATTACAATTTACAACAATAATTTGTGATGAGAAACCAATCAAATAAAAGTGAAACCTGTAACAAAAACATTTACAACTATTTATATTATATGTATATAATTTAACATATACATCAAATATAAGAAAATTTAAACAAGAGAAACAAACATCCTTGAAACTTTATTCAATCGTCTACGTGAGGATACCCTCTATAACTACACGAATCTCAATTATCATTTGGTACAAAATCTTCATCATTGAGAAAAGCCTCATCATTATCATCTTTCAAATTCAATGTATCAAATGACGTGGTAATGCTTTCACAACCAAGATTATCTTCTAAGTCATTCACATCTATCAAGTTTGGTTCCTCAAAAACTCGATCTGCCAAAAGATCAATATTATCAATAGAAATTGAATTTGTTGAACTACTTGTGCTATTAAGAATCTTAGTAAATAATAAAAATTATAAGAATTATAAGAAATTATATCGAAATTAATAATGATAATAACATATATTTTTGAAGTTTTAAATTATAACAACGAATACCAAGTCATTCAATCTCTTGTGCTCTAATCTATTTCTTTTTTTAGAATTGATGAATTCAAACGTGCTCCAGCTCTGTTCACAGTCTGTTTCACTTACACGATGACTTAAAATCTTAATTACAAACCTTTGCAATTTTAGAACACCACTTCTGAATTGATCCCACTTAAAAACTGTAAGTCGTAAGATAACAAAAGTAGAGCTACAGACAAAATAAAGTGATAATTAATTTTCAACAAATAAGAAAAATAAACAACAAACACTGGATAAAGTTTTGCCTTTTGTCGAATAGTAATCGACAATCCAAAATCTCCTCCAAATTGTTTATAAAGTTCCATCTGTGAGCTCGAGAAATCTTATATCATTTCATGGCCAACAATTGTTGTAATAGTGAATAACATTCTTCTACTAATTTCAGCTTTCTTTGCAAAATTCAGTCTAAAATATACACTAAGAATAAAAAATACCAAAGTTGCAAACAACGGAGAAGAAAAATTGTCTTTCTCATCCCTCATTGATGATTACAAATACGGTGTGTGCAAAGAAGACCTATATTTCATATTAGTCTTAATTGCTTCCTTGGCTCTTTTTATTACATCAAAAATATTCCATTGTTGTCTTTCCTTTACTATCAACTAAGCGAAGTATTCTCACCTAAGGCTCACAAACTCAAATAACAAATTGACATTGAGACCAAAATTCTTTATCTTTTAGTATAATTTTGGAAACCTCTACTCTACTATTATACCTAGCATGTTGAGATACAACTTACTTATCACTTGTGAACATTTGTCTTAACTCTTTCTTCATCGTAACAAAAGACTGAAGTGATAAGAAATTTATTGCAAATCTCGTCACAACAGGATGACATAAATTTATACTATTGGTAAATTCCTTTCTCATTAAATTCAATACCTATGCATAATTATAAATGAACTTGGTCACTTTTTCAGCCTTTTGTATAGCATCGTCAATAATAGGAAAATACCTAGGATTATCTATATTTTCCAACATTAGGTTAATCCAATGTATAGCACAAGGAGTTTAAAAAAAAATAATTATACTTATTCAGTAACCTTCTTCCTGTCGCATTATAAGCGACATCATTGCCAGTAATGATCTAAACAATTTTGGCCCTACTTCATTCACATATTCGTTAAATATCTCAAACAAAGTATCAATATTTATAATAAGGCCAAGTGCATCAATAGATTTCAAAAATATTGAGTCATTTATAGAATAAACAAAAAATTAATAATAAGAGACCATCATACATGATTAAACACCCAAAAGTAGATCAATTCATTCTTCTTTTTGCCAAATAATTTTTAATTTCATAAACTGAACAACTCAAAAGTTTATTCTTTAAGTCATCAATCGAAGGAGTTTTGTAGCCCGAACTGTAAGAGGCTATTGCATCCACCATAGGTTGATAATAATAAGACTGAGAAGCATTGAATGATGAATCGGTACCACCATCTAGCTACGATGATATCAACATTGTAAGCCGCATCTCTTGATTGCATTGCACTACGAATTGAAAATTGGGTTCCAAGAGTTATTCGTGGTGCAAAAAAAATTCACCTGCCTTCTTCTTTTCCTCACATCAGATTCAGAGTAACATTCATTTTTTCCTGGGCTTGGGATGAAATGCTACCCAACTATTACCACTATCACCTTTAATATTTTCATAATCACCACGAAAATCATCAAACGAACTTCCACAACTAATTTCAAAATTTAGCCTTTCCCTTCTAGCTTTCTCATGCTAATATTCTTCGAGCAATGTTTTCATTTGTCACTTCACATTATGACTTCTTTTTTACAAGGTTCTACATCTCCTTTAACCCCAGGTAAATGCTTCTTTAATAGGGTGATTCCTCAATCTTTCAAATGCTTGTTACAAAACAAGCAAATTGTAGGATTCTTCATACCTGGGAGGCAATGGAGCATAAATAATGTCTTTAACTCTTTATATTCAGGCTAAATAAGTAAAGATTCATGAAACTAGAGTAAAATTCATAAATAGAGAGACTTTCCTATCGAAGGGTAGTAAATTCATTCTAAATTTAAAATCGACGTACAGTGTTATACTTTGTAGTCTTGAAGGTTCGAAGACTTACGATGATGGCTCAGTTAATCAAAAAATTCAAGTCATGACTTAAACATCCTTAACTTCGTTTAGCATGTTCATCTTTATTTTTGTTTTTTCAAAAATATGATTATTGTCATTGATATATCTTTCTAAATTCTTGCTTTAATAAATATCTTGAAACGGAATGCACAAGCTGAGTAATTATTTTCATTAAGATGAACTAAAAAACTTTGACACTTATGCAAAGACGTAGTATCAATGTACTATAGATGAGATAAAACGGAATAATAAAAAAATAAGATTTTGAATATGCAAAGATTATGAGATGGACTGCTTTTGGGATAAATAAAGGTGAATATGCAGAGACTTGATAAGATGGACTAATTTTGGGATAAAAAAACTTAGAGATAGAGATTTTACTTTTTTTGTTAATTGACTATACAATAATTACAATTACAAAACCTCCTATTCGACTCCTCCACAAGACTACAACCGAATTATTATTATACTCAATTAATAATAGACCTAATATCCAAATACCATTATAATAATTTTAAGAATATATCAACTAATTATTTACTTTAAAGTCTTTACATTCTTGATTTTAAGGTTTTAATTTAAGTTCAAATTTCCTATTTTTAATTCATACATGTCGTGCATTTCAATGATCAAAAAATTTAAGATAAATCTCACATGAACCAAAACCATAACCAATAAACCAAACTCATTTCATTTAACTTCAATCCAGTATCCAACCAACACAAATCACAAATCTGGTTTACAATTTGATTCTAATTTCTAACTCATTCACAATCACAAATGCAATTAAGCAGAAAAAATCAATTGAAAGTGAAAATACACCTAAACAAATTCACAATGAATTTTTTGGTCGAGTTGGGTTTAGACATGATATTATTCCAAATCTAGCAGTTAGAGATGCGTGGAAGATAGGAGGAGTGTAGTCGAAGACAGAGGTGTGGAGGAGGTTTAGTGGTGGCATGGTGGTCCTCGTGGAAGAAGGTTGAAGCCTGATGGTAAAGGCTCGGTGGTGGAGCAAGATGACAGTCGTGTCGTGTGGTGGTTCGTGGTTGTCTTGTTGCTGGAGAGGGAAAAGCACTACCCGAGATGGAGAGGAGAACAAGAGAGAGAGAATGAAGATGAGAGTGTGAGATAGTGAGAGAGACTGGAGGTGAGTTTGAAATAGAGGGAAAAACAACAAAGTAGCAGAGAGCGTGCAGATGGGTCAGTTTTGGGTTTCTTTTTTGCTAAATAGTCCTTCATTTTTTTTTAACTTATGGTTCAACTCTCGATACCAATAACTTCGATACTGTTCTGTTTTCCATTTGGTATGGGATCGTCCAATCGATACAGAACGATATTCTAAACACTGCTCCATGACACGAAATTTATTTTGGTGTTTTAGGTTTTATTAAATAGAAAATCTTTTTTTTGTTTTTGGATAATTTTAACAGTAAAATAGGTACAATATAAATATGGCCTGTGAACTAATTAAATATTATTAATATAGTAATCTAACATGATTTTTAAATTTGATCTAAATTTATTTATTTCAATTTTAAAAATGAAATTATATTATTATATAAACATTATGTAGTTAGTCTATATGTGATGTTCATGTCACATATATTTGTTGTTATTTTTAACAAAATTTAGAAAATAAAATTTACAAAAAAATTAAAATAATTTTAGTTATAAATGTTTTAAAAATCAAATCAAAATTTAAATTGATAAGTTAAGAGGCATAAGGTTTAAAAAAATAAATACAGATCTAACCATGATAAAACTGGTCAAATATTGAATAAAATTAAAAAATTATCTTTGCTAATAAAATAATTTGAAATTTAATTAAAAAGATACTATTAAATAAAAATTAGTTGGTTTATTTTTATTTAAAAAATTAATTAATTTACAAATTGATTGATTAACTAATAAATTATTTGATATTTAACAATAATGATTATTAAAGTAAATCAAATTGAACCGAAAAGTCAATTGGTTCAAGATTTTTTACGGTTAAAGGGGTTAGATTTTTTTTTTTTTTTTTTTGACAAAGGGGGGTTAGATTTTTTAATCATTGTTAACTACTCTCAAATTACCCTTAATTTTATAAGAACTTACAAATTTGTCTGATTAAAATAAAAAATATATTATTATATACCCGTTTATTTTATTTTCTATAATTCTAACGAAAGACAACATGGGCGGGGGTGTCGATTTCCGGTTAGCACGTCACGTCAGAAGAGAACAAACGGAAGAATGTCACTCACCTCTCTTAACCGTACGATGAGCACTGAATCATTCACGTGGAAGTAGCTCTAATCATAAAGCAGGACTCAGTATGGATTCGGAAGTAGTAGATAGCATCTCCCACAGTTCGATCTCCTTGGAAACGCACGGCTGTCTGTGTCTCGTTGAAGCCGTCCTCTCTCTGTCATTCTTCTCCCAACCCACCACCGAGGCTTACGGTGGCAGTCAAAGAAAAACCCGGAAAACGAGATGAGACTTCACGAGTCCGGTTTGGTTAAAGAAGGAGGAAGATGATCGTGATCGGTTTGATAACCGGAGTGGACGCTGTTTGCAAAAAGTAAGAAAAGTATTGATCAGCAGAATGGGCCAAACGTCTCCGTCGAAGATGCTTTGCTTTTGCATGTCTATACGCGGCCGTTGAGTCCGACATTGAGTCTGCTCTTCCGGTAAGTGATATAATAATTCACACTCTTTATCTCCAAAAAGTTACGATCGTTTTCGTTTTTGAAGAAAATATTGCTTTTAATTTCCGTCAACTGAAGATAAACAGAAATCTGAATCGGCAGTGACAGGGAAAAAGAGAGCCAATGCGGTTGCTGTGAACTCCGAAATTCGATGAACGAAGGATAGATTGCTTGCTGCTTGAGGAACTGCTGAAATTGCAAAGGATCGCGCTTAAAAGGGTCTTTTTGCTCTGCTTTCTTTTGCTACTTTCTTGGAATCAATTGTACGTGTGGTAATCTAGATCAGTCACATACTCACATTCTCCAATTTCGACTCTTTATCGTGGATTGTTTGAGTGGTGTATCGGAGATTTTGTAACAGAATAGAGTTTGGATAGCGATTACTTCAAACCGACTGATGAGACTGAGCAATGTAGGTAGGAATACGAGAAGCGGGGAATGAAACGGGCAAGTGCGTAGTAGTAGGTTTTGGTCCTGAGCTTCAACGATCATATTTGGTATTTCTAGCGGCACCTCGCTAGTCGTTTGCCATTAGCTGTGAAATTTTGGGGGATTTATTCGGACTTTTAATTGGCTTGGGATATGAGATATCGTCAAGTTATGATCGAAGTCGACTCACTTGAGATTATTAACATTCTCTTTGTTCCACCAATGGTACTAACAGAAGTTTCTCTTTTGGTGATAGGAATTCTACAGTTGTTGCAACAGGTGTAAATGATAAAGCTCCAGAATATGTATCGAAAAGGAAACTAATACGTGAACAGCTTCGCTCGCCCCACTGACTTATTTAAATCGGGCCTATATATTCTCCAAAAGCTCCCTTTTGACATCTAGGAACTTCTCAACCGCTAAGCACAGTATATCTCATGACGCTGATTTAGCTTGTATTTCTCTTTTGTAAAAAAAAAAAAAAGGTCATTACAAGTTGCAGTCAACGCTTTGGTCAAACTTAAGGGGATAAGCAGAGGTAGCTAGCAACCTTGTGTACGGTTCATCTCCCTCGGCAACAGGTTCACTTTGTTGCACTCTACTGTACTTGGTCATAGTCATAGTCATTTTCTATGGCTAAATTGGCGGCACAGCCTCTCTTGGATAGCATGCGGAAAGATTCGGAAAATTAACACATTAATTAAATATTCCCAAAAATAGAGAAATAAAACTAAATCCAATTGTAATTAGCACTCCATTAAAAAGAGGATACAAATATTTTTCATTATTTTAATTAATATTTCAAAAATCAAACTAAAAGTTAAGGTTAATAAAATAAAAATTTAAAGTTTAAAATATTCAATCAGTATTAGAAATTTAAAGTTTAAAAAATTCAATCAGTATTAAAACGTAATAAAATTAACTAAAATTTTAAATATAAATAAAAGATATTTTTCTTATTTATTAAAAAATTTTAAATTTAATTAGAAAGAGATTATTAAAGAATATTAATTAATTTAATTTGAATTATAATAACTTATTATTTTACAAAAATCAATCCATTAATTAATAAATTAATTAATTTTTTATAACAAGAATTATTAAAATAAATCAACTTAAAATTGTTAATCATTAAATTTACCCTCAAATTACCATACTACCCTTGAAACTTTTTTTAATTTATTTTCCAAACCATTGACTTTACATAATGTCTACAACCAGAGCCCACCCAACGCAGACCCTATAATCTCTCCCACTGCCATGTTACAGAGAAACTCTAGGGTCACACTCACGCATGACACCAAACAACCAACACTGACAAACCCCATTTTGCCCTTAGCCCTAAAATTATATAATTATATATATATATATAAGAAAAAGAAAAAAGAGATAACAGATAAAACAAAAGCCCACCATTAAGGTCACTACTGTACTAACTAAACTCTACTTACTTACTACATGAGGGACTTCAAGGACCTCGCTTTCACTGGTTTTCTCATCCGTTTCTTACCACTATCTCCACCATTCTCGTTATCTTCAAGCTCCTCTTCATCATCGTCGTCCTCGTCCTCGTACTCAAACCTGTCGCTGGTGTTGTGTTCAATTGGCGAAGAGCTGGAAGACGGCGTCGTGTTGCCGATAAAGGCAGTGTTTGTGTTGCTCTCCATGTATTTGGTGGCTGTATCGATCTTGTTGACTTCACCCCTACGTTTACCCCACGACGGACCGAACCCAGAATAGTAGTAGAATGCATACGGGTTCGATGTAGTCGTCGACGTCGACGACGACCCTTTCTTCGCCGACTTTGTTCGGCCCCTACGCGACCCAGATACTGTCTTCTCGGGTTTCTTCACGGAGGAGAGGCCTAGAGAAGATGCTGCAATGTTGCTGCTGTACGATTTGAGTAAACTCAGATGATGCTGGCACATGGAGTACCCTTCTTTGGGTTCGTTCTTGCAATGCCAACCCTTGCCGTCGTTTTTGTTACAGCAATGAATTTTCCCGCTTCTCTTAACGGCTTTAATGTCTTGGTCATCGTCGACCATCCCCTTCTTCAAATGGTTGCCTTCCATTTGATAATTATCGTCGATGACCATATTATCGATCTTCATCTTTATCGACGCTTTCTCTTCTGCGTCCACCATCATCGATGCCACACTGCGCGTTGTATAATTCCATATTCAACAACTACAGACGCTAACTAAGGGTCGAGGGTTGTTACCGGTGAAAATTTTCGAGCAATTACTTCTCAAATATGGAACTATCACAAAAACCCTAATACAAGTCGAATTTGGTATAGAGATCAAAATTACCTCTCAACAGCACCAATCGAATCGCCTAAACTCACATTCCCATTAAAGCTATCTTCTCCTTCGAACTGATACAAAATATATAAAAGCTAAAGCAGTAAGCACGCACCAAGCCAGAAGATAATAAAATAAAAAAAGAAGCGAAATGAGGAAGACCCATTAACCTAATCGACTATCAGGAACTGAATACACGATAAAAGGCAGAAAATTTAGGTTTTTAACGGAACCCTAGTGCTCCGCGCACGAAAAACCCTAGACACAAGACGCGAAACCGCAGGCAGAAGTAGGAGAAATGGAGAGAACAGTGAAGAGGGTTTTGGCAGATCTGTGAAAATAATCAACTGACCTGAGGTAGAGAAGATGGGTGAGCGTCGCTGGAGAAGGAAATCACATCCCATGGAGACTGGTTAAGCTGGCACACGTGTGTCTGAAGCACCTCGGAACCGGGAGCGTGCGACGAGAGCACCAACGAGGAGAGATTTGCGTTCTTGCGAATCCTCATGAGAAAGATATACACACACAGAAAAAGATTGAAGCTTTGTGAACATACAGATCCAAGTGGAAGCTCTGAGCTCTTGTGCTTCTTCCGTATGCTTTGAAACTCCCTCTTTCTCTTTCTCTATCTTATTTGTGTATTTGCAGATCTCGCAGAGCTCGATAATCAGAGGGTTTCTTAAACACTCTCTGTTGCTTTCTCGGCCCTTCATATGTTTCGATTCTTTTTCCCGTTTTGACGAACTTGTCCTTTGGTTTTCCAGTTATTTACCGATGTTGCCTCCCTAGTAAACATAAAAGCTGCCGCTATTACACGTCATGATAGTTTGTCCAGGATTATTATAAACATAAGCTGACAACGGTTGCGATCACATGTCCCCATCTCCATCCTAAACTAGCCATTGATTGGTAGTACAATTGACGGATGTGATAAGGGTATGGCCGAATATCTTCCTCTTTTGTCGGTAGCATAGTAGAATTGTACAAGAGCGTCGCACCCGATCTTTACTCCTGAACAGGTATTAAAAATGACAAACTAAAAAGAAAAGAACTTTTAGAATTAGATTTTTTAAGGATAGAGAGGAGAGGCGTGCAGTCACGTGCCGTTTGCTCACTCGCGTTTTCGAGCAAGTGGCCACAACACGTCTGGCCCACCTAAACGGAGATTTGATGAGTGTACCGTGGGGGTCCCATTTTGTATCCGGAAATCAACGGCTATGATTTTGTAGGATACCCTACGGAGAGTCCAATCCAAAGGCTGGAGTACACGGAATCCTATATGTAGTACATATTGTTAGGTTCTCTATGTTATAACCTATTGGCCTTGTTCGTTAGATGTAGCTGTTACGTGTCGACTTGAGGAGATACCAGTAATTCGCAAAGCTAAGACAATAAGTAGCCAAATGGAAGATAACTCATCTTTGTTCTTTATTATTCATTAAATTATTATATTTCATTTGAATAAAATTTAATAAAATATGATTAAAAAAACTGAAATAGATGATTTGATGGGAAATAGAATCTGACAAAATTACCAAGAAATAATAAAAAATTTGCTATCCTATCAAATTAAGTTCTACAAAAAAATTTGGTCGTAAAAATTTTTAATTATTTAATTTTTAGTTTAAGTTTTAATTTTTAGATCGATTTATTTTAATAAATTTTGTTAAAAATTGATCAAAATTTTTATAAACTAAAATAAAATTTTACTTAATTTAACTTAATACACTACGAAAGGCAGAAAATATGACGATATAATATCGGTTGAACCTTTTAAATCTTAAAACTATTATCTTGTCCGTTTAACTTTAGGTTCAGTTTTAAAACATTGACTTTGCCTTTATAAAGTTTACATAGATACATACATATATATAGACAAATTAAAATTGACAACAAAA
>JANVCQ010000004.1:2947286-2959884 GCA_025531925.1 Erythroxylum plowmanianum
TATAGTTTTATTATTATTATTTTGAAATTATATATGGGTTATTATTATTATTAATATTATTAATATTATACATTGGTTATTATTATTATTATTATTATTATTATTATCCTTTGGTATGATAATAATAATATAAATTTTTATATAAACTTAAAAATAAATTATTTTAATTAATTAAATTTATTTTAATATCTTATATAATATTTATTTAAATTATTTTTAATTATTAAATCAAATATAAATTGATGTTTATATATTAAGAAGATAAGTAGTAAAGGGTTGGCTGCTGCTATGAAGACGGCAGCAGTTGTTGGGTTGAATTCATGTGGTTTTTAACGTGAATTCAACCCCTTAAGAAAGTGAGAATTAGATTTATGGAAGAATTCAAATCATGCTCTTTTTTAAGTTCCAAACAGATTAATTGAATTCAATCTCTCGTCACATTCCAAACACTCCTAAGGGAAAAAAAAGATGAAGAGAAAACTTGTGTAAAGTGAAAAGACAATAAAAGGGAGAAAAAGACAGATGACTAGATTTTAAAATCTATATCAAAAGTTAAAATCATCGTTAACAACAATTTTCATATGAATCTTGCTGATAAGCGATATATAAAGAGGTTTAGTAATATGCAGCTTTATTTTTAATTAATAAAGGAGTTGTTTTCAAAGTTTATAAGAATTTATTAATTTATAAAAATTAACAAATCAATTAATAGACTAATTAATTTTTAACGACAAAAATCATTAAAGTACATTAAATCAAAAAGTTAAAAAAATGAACTAAAAATTGAATAGTTCAAAATTTTAATAATTAATCCGATAAACAGTAATATAAACATATAGATCTTAAAAGATCGATGCTGAAAAGAAAATAAGACTTTGGGTCATTTTCATAGACTGAGCCCAGTGTGATGCTGTTAGTACTTGTCTGTACTAAGCCCATTTTCAATTCATACTTGTCCAAAGTTTAGACCAAATCTGACTTAACTGTTTAGGTAGGAACGCAACTTTTTAGAAAGAAAACAGATTAGGTACGCTCAATAATCCCTTCTTTGCTATTTTTTGAGTGTCTCCACTTGTGTTTCACTTTCTAGTTTGTAATAATAAAGTTGTGTATTACCAAAAGGGTACTAAGTACTCACCATGTCTGAACTTATAGTGACCTTGTGACAATGAAACACAAAATCTATTAAAGCTAGATGTTGTAAGGAAAAGTAGATTAAAGTGCTTTTGAAGGCATTAAATCTGAGTTCCCTTTTTACAAACCAGCTTTCTCATTGTTCATACTAGACTGTGAGTCCCCTCCCTCGTCATCCTCATCTCAAGAGGACCTTGCCGAGCATTTCCTTCCAGACCAATCATTAGACACTAAATGTGGAGTGGACCAGCCTCTGCAAGACCCTATTCTCAGAGCTTGAGACGAAACCAAATGGGTTTAATGACTTTATTCAGGACTTCTCATGAGTTCTGTACACTCCAATTTTCATGTACCGTACAAATATATGTGCAGAAAAGAAGTAAAAGCCTTCCCAGAAACAGAGCCTGAGATGGAGATGGATCAAGCACAGACTCCAATTTCTGCATTATGGCAGAGCATAAAATATCAATGCACTCCCCACTATTGCTCCACTCGCCACGTTTATAATGGCTCCCTCAGTCCCTCTCTCTCTCTCTCTGTCTATACCCACAAATCTAACTTCTTCCATGTTCCATTATCAGGTTATTGTATTTATACTTCAAGCTCGCTAGAATCAGATTGGGATTTGGTATAAAGTATAAATAGTGCGAGTTTTTCTATGCTCAACCATAGAAAACCAGAACCTGACAAGATCCATACTAGTCGCTTATAGCTAATCTGCAATAAACAGCTATCAGCAACTTCACGCTCACGCTTCAATACAATCATTTGGTAAGCCTTTCACAAACTAATACTGAGAATTATGAAGGAAAGAAGTGAAATGAAGCACCAGCCACCATGATTAAATAATAAAAAGAACAAGCTTTTTTTGTTTTTTTTTTTCTTCGTCTACAAGTGAAACAAAGCTACATACAAGGATGCATGCTCAAGAAAATGGAGGAAAATTTGTAATTTCTTTTTCTTAATCAGGCTAAATTGCCAATCTTTTTTTTTTCCTTTCTCAGTCTGCAATATGTACAATTCTTACAAAAACAGAATAACTCATGAACTCTCCTCGTTTCTAAAAAACTGGCAACGAAGTGTACTCACTGTAAAAATCACCAACATCAGAAGCAGCCCACAACCGTTGATTGAACTCTTCCTGCATCTCATCGGGGACAAACGAGGTCCTACAAAGAGGGCAAGTGTTGTTGTCGTGGTCCATCCAAGGGTCCAGACACGCCCGGTGAAAAATGTGCTTGCAGTTCTTCAACCGCCTGATCTCGTCCCCTCCCTCGAATTCGTACAAGCAAACCGCGCAGCTCTCCGGCGGGTCCCCCTCGACGATCCCCGAGACCAAAATCTCGAACTTGGTAACCGGAAGGAGTTCACGAATCAGCGCCGCGGTTACCGGCGGCTGAGTTGGCATTCTAGCGAGATTCTCGGACCAAATATGGTCGGTTTCTATGAAATCCGAGAGACCCAGATAGTTAAAAAGGCAGAGAATAAGGTTTCTGACGAAACCCAGAAAGGAAAGTGTGTGAACGAACAGCTTCGGTAAGAAAACCTCGGTGTATCCAACCGGAAACCCCATTTACACAGAAGAGAGAGAAACTGTACACGGTTTGATGCTCAGAGATGGATAGATAGACAGACAGAGAGAGAGAAGGGAAGCTTCTGCTTTAGCTTAGTTAGCTTCGATTTTACACTTAACGAGCTCTGTCTTATAATATTATAGCACTGGGAGAGCTGCGCAGATGATAAACTCACTGACTGTGAGATTCCTCCTCATAAACGCGGCCCAATCAGAGAAGAGGTTGATGGGATCTGAAGGTGGCCCCACTGGGAAGGAGTCACTTGAGTGGAATTTAATTGGACTGTGAGAGTGTGCGGGTAATTCAGTCAGTGGAAGGCTGCGTAAGGTCTACTCAGGCATGAATTTTAAAAAACATGCCACATAAATATGAAATTGCAACGTGTTCCAATTAGGAAAGGGTGAGGAAATTGATGCAAAAGCGTGCCTTATTTATTTTTTTAATTATTTATCATCATCCATCCATCATTAAATAATAAATACACTAATACTAATACTAATCCAATCCAATCAAATGAAATCAGAAATGTATGAATCAGATGGTCCGAAACAAAGTTAGAACAATACAAGTGATACAGATGATTACATAAATATGTGAATGAAATGAATTGGGATAGAAGTGGAACAGTACAAATAGTATAGGTGAACATGTCCCCAATCCAATGTTTTGTTTGTTTCAATTATAGTGTTATAATAATTTTTCATCAATTTATCATATAATACAAAAACAACTATGACGTTGACCTAGTGAAAGTCTTGCTAATATACAAAATTTAACGAGGTTTAATAATACGTAATTTTATTTTTAACATAAAAAATATACATGTCAAAATAATAAAATAAAGATAACAATTCATCGTATAACTTTCTTTACCCTCTTATAAAAATATGTTTTGTAAGTCATTTTTCTAACATATAGGTTGAAAACTCGTGATACAATTCTCGACGCTTATTAGTAAAATATTTTACGAGTTTAAGAGTCGCAATAAGAAGAACTTTTATCGATTTATGTGCTATAATAACGTACCTTGAGTTTATGTTATCTTCGTGTGTCCTCGGACTATCAGTTACCTTCTTAAGAGGTTCTTAGTTTCATTATTAATGTTAAGTAGGCAAGTGGGAGCTTATTAATTCTTATGATGTTAGTTTTCGTTATTAGTAAGAAAGGGTCAATTGGCACTTAAAACGAACATGGGCACAAGCAACTAGGAGTGGGATTGCATACATTACAGGATCCTGCCCTGAGACAGAGCTGACAAGTTGGTGGTAGTCAGAAATTTCTGTCGTTTTACTCTTTTCTCTCAGTAATTTCGTCGATCGGTTAGTGAGCACGACAACGTTGTACCAGAAGATTATCAAAAACAGCCTTTGTGGGGTGTAATGTCAAATCCTGAAGTGACGGTGGATCAAACCAAAAGTACTCTAAGCGTGCACATTACCAATTCATTGTATGGTTTTAAGATGTTCCGTGTGTGGACTCCATTTGCCCTGTTTTGGTTCAACAAGAGTTGAAGATAATGAATAACGTGTTCAATGAAAGGCTTGCCTTTGTACAGTTTAAGTTTGGATTAGAACAATCCAAGTCTAATCATTTGTTCCCCAGTTTAATTATTAGCTTCATAGTTCCCATTTACCAATTTCACATTGAGGGAATCCCGAAACTGTGTTACATATAGTGTATATATTACAAAGTACAATATCTTTTGCTTCTTAGTATACGAACCTCGCTTAATGAGCTGCGTAGGTGCAAGTAGAGTTCATCATTGCCAACTAGCAAGAGTTTTGCTAGAAAGTGAAGTATAATTAAGGAGTTCCAATGTAGATAATGTTTCTAGTAGGCCCACGTCCATTACAAAATGAAGATTGCACGAAAATATAAATAAATATAAATAAATATAAAAATACAAAAATGCAATACAGGATACCATACATACATATGGAGCATGATAAAGATTTACAATAATAAATTAAATAAATACACAAATAAAAAAGACAAGTATGATAGTAAATCAAATTAGTCACGTCAAGAGTATAATTAGGTTAAGTAAGAGACTATCCAGGATGCAGGTGAGTTGGTAAGGGGCTCTCCTGGCTTAAGTGAGGTCGCAGATTCGAATCGTCCTCATGTATGCAGCCGTTTAAAATTTGAGGTCAGAGTTTTGCTTCTCTCAAGGAACCTACCCGACTCGAGCTGGGATTAGTTTAGGTGTAGATAGCTTAAAAGTACCTTCCTATAGTTGGGACCTTCCTAAGACATCTCGTGGCAACAAAAAAAAAGAGACTATCCAGATTAAAAGACTATGAGGTAATCACTGCATATTCACAAAGAAAACACTCAAAGAAAAAGTCTAAAAATTTAAGAAAACGAGAATGATCTCTCTATGCAACGTTTTAGGTGCAAGTAGAGTTAAGGATGATGATTGGTCGGGGCTGGTTTAGACTATAAAGTCAAAATTTTGTTTCCTTAGCTTGAGAAGGAGTTGAATATGAAATTTGGTATGATTTTGAATTAAATTAATACCGTTTTAAGGTTTGATCGAATTGATTTTAACTTAATTATGTATTGACTTGATTTGGGCACGATCGAATTCGTTCCGATTTGATAACTATAACCAAAGATTCTTTATAGTTGCTCCTTCTAAACCTTTCTTAATCCATGTTTACCACCAAGATCAAACGTTTTTGGTCATATTTCAAACATGTCATCACACACTTCTTAGAGATCCTCGTGATCAAGCAAACCTATTGTGAATATTAAAATAAAAAGAGGGAGAGAGTTTGGTAGAGAAACAAAGGGAACATGATTCCAATAGAAATTTGTGGGGGTGAAGATCATAGTGCGTGATAAGGGAGACAGAGACAATGGCAACGAGAAGAACGCGGGGGTCCATGAAAGTTGACGTGGTAGGCCATATCAGATTTAAAAAGTAAAGGAAGAAAAGGCATGACATGCACTGTCGTCGGTGGCCCGAACTCTGGTCTACCACCACCACCACCAACCCATCATGGTTTTGGGACTTGGGATCCGTAGACCATTCTCGTTTCAAGGGGTATATATTTTGTTAATTATATATTTTTAATGAATTATTTAAAATTTACAAATTTAAATTATATGATTTTAACTTTAATACATAAATCCAATTTTTATTTAGTTATCAAATTTTTAAATCATATTTATTAGTTTCTAATTCATAAATTTAAAATAATATTACATCAACCCCAAGGCGCAGATGGGTTAGTAAGGAACTTTCCTTATTTAAGTAAGGTTGCGATTTCAAACCGCCCTCATATATGCAATCGTTTAAAACTTGGAATCAGAACTTTGCCTCTCGCGAAGGACCTACTTGGCTCGAACGGATATTAATTTGAGTGTGGATGACTTAAAGGTGCCTTCCTATAATTAAGATCCTCCTAAAACACCTTATTGGTAAAAAAAATATAAATATTACGTCAAAAATTAAAAATTTATGTTTTGAAGTTAAAATAATTTAAAAATTAATAAGATATGACTATAATTAAATAATATTATAAAATTAAATAATAATTTTAAAATTCAAAGATTGAAATTTTAAAAAAAGTTACAGTAGGCTTCTGTGCAATTTACTAAAAAGTCTTTACCCTTTGTACGAGAACAAAAACAAGAACATGTTGAGTGGAGTGTGACCTTGAATAGGACAACCCTATCCCTGATGTCAAGAATTTACAGGAATACAAGTGCATGGTTTTGGCATTTGCCTAGCCAGGCCGAGACATCTATGGCCCAATGCTTCGCCGGTGCTCAAGCCTCCAAATTACGGTGGTAAGTGGGGATAATAATTGGTTGGGCCCATCAATCCAACTCGGTCTAACGTTTGGGCGTCACGTGACCCAAACTTATCCAAACTAGTGGTTAAAAAATCGAACTAGTTTAACCAATTTAATCGATAAAATTTTGAATCGACCAATTTTTTGATTCGATTTATTTAATAACTCTTATCGATAAAAATCGACTAATTTATTAATTAATCAGTTGATTTTCGTAAATTAATCAAATTTATAATTTAATTAATTAATTTCATTTAAGATATGACGATAAGTGAGGATAATAACCGGTTGAGCCCATTGTTGACTCAACCTGAAGTTTCGACCTCAAGTCATGTGATTCAAATTCATTTAAACCAATTAACAGTCTGAACTTGAAAATCTTAAATCGGTTAATTTTTTAAACGAACATACCAATTCGGCAATAACAGATCTGTTTTTGACCTGGGTGTACTTCAAATTGACCTAAGTTAAAACATAACTTGGGTTGATTTCAAATCGAAGTGAGTCGGAATCCAACACTTATTGTACCGTGCCTAACGGTAAGTCGTTAAAAGGTCATCTGGTCTGGTGGGGGCGTGCGAAGGTATAGGCTGATTGAGCATCCAAAAGCGTTAAAAACCCTTCACATGGGTATGTTGAAAATTTGTTGAGATCCTAAGGAGATTTGTCCTTCTTTTTAGATCAAGATCTCCACTAATTACCTTTGACTGTAAAGTATGAAGAGCTATATCCCCTCTCTCTCTATTTCAAATATTTAAATATTATATTTCTTATTTGAGGAATTTTCTTTTCTTTAAAATGCTCAAAAACACTTGTTTTGTTAGGAATGGCAATGTTTGATAGTAATAGGGGTAAACTTTTTTTATATAGTTTTAAAAAATAGTATATTTGCTCATTTTATATACTTAAATTAATTAAAATTATTAAAATATATACTAAAATTATAAGCCTTAAAAAGTTATATCTAATAAATATTATAATAAAAATTAATGCGTTAAAAACCGAAATGAAAGTTGAACTATTAAAATAAGAAACTTAAGGATTAAACCTTTAAGACTATCATAAAATCGCTCAAATATTGAATAAAATTAAAATTTTAAAATATTATTAAAAATTACTCTAATCTAATTTAATTTAAAAAGTATTAAATAGAAAATAAATATTTATTTTAGTTTATAAAAATCGATCGATTAGATAATAAACCAATCATTTTAAAAAAATAAAAATTATTAAAATAAATTGAACTGAAAAATAAAAACTAGGGTCGTTCCTAACGTTTTATAGGTCCTTGGTA
Source organism: Erythroxylum plowmanianum (assembly GCA_025531925.1). Lineage (NCBI taxonomy): Eukaryota > Viridiplantae > Streptophyta > Magnoliopsida > Malpighiales > Erythroxylaceae > Erythroxylum > Erythroxylum plowmanianum. The sequence goes on from JANVCQ010000004.1 coordinate 2,955,092, forward strand.
AAGTAATCCCTCATTAAGAACCAATTGAATGATTTAATTTGTTACATTAATTGTTAACATTAAAATTCAAAGAACAAAAAGAAAAAAAAGGCTAAGGGCAATTGTTTCATTTTACTATTTATGAGTATAGTTGAGCTTTATCTTGTCTCATTTTGTTCCTTATTAGGATCAAGAATAAAATATATTTTGCCTCATTTTGTTCTTTATAAAGGTAAAAAATAAGCTTTATTTTATTTTTTATAAAAATAGATTCTGAGCAGATGTCTTTTCTATCCTTATTCAAGCTTAAGAGTCAGGCATAATAGAAACTGAATGAATTGGCTCAATGTTTTTTTCTTTACATTTTTTAATCATTAAAATATGTAAAGAAAAAAAGAAAGCTAAGAGTGTTTGTTTCATTTTAATGATTATGAGTGTCAAGAGTCAGTTGGATCTTATTTTGCTTCATTTTATTTTTTATAAGAATCAAAAGTGACTCTTATTTTGTTCTTCACGAGAATAGATCTTAAACAGGTGTCTTTTCTGTCCTTGCCTATGCTAGGAATTAGGCCTAATAGAAACCGAATGAATCGGTTCAATAATTTAATAATGTGAATAGATAAAAAGTATATATGATTATTAAAAATATTTGTATAAATTTAGGAAAATATTATTTTAAACAAATTAAAGTAAAAACATAAAATAAATCCATTAAATGGAGTAAGATCAATTGATAAGAGATTTGGTAGATTGATTGATTGAAGGGGAAATAAAGGAAGATGTTTTCATCTGTAGGAGAGTTGAAAAAATTGGTTGATTAAAGCACACAACACATGCATGATGCATGCCAAACGTTTGGTTGATTAAACCACACAACACATGCATGATGCATGCCAAACGTGCCCCCAGCTCCCACCCAACCCCACCATGCACGAGCCGATGTGTCTGATCTGGTCTCCTCTGTCTCCGCTGTTTTGCATGCACACCCACAGGCCACGCACACCTACCCAACCCAACTCACCGCCCCCTCTCTCTCAATCATACTCTTTCATCAACACGCCTTTCCCTATTTTTCTTTGACTCTTCATTTGGATTCTTTTCTTTTTCATATTTGCTTTTGGACATGTCATTATCTTAATTTGTCTTGTGACGTATATGGTGAAACATTTGTTGACTTTAATTATTTGATTTAGGTATGAATTCATGTGTTTTAAGAATTCATCTTAATCATTTAAGATAAAATTGCTTTAAGGTGAGAGATCAAATCTTTCGATTTGAGATCGGTTTTTAATAACAACAGTTATTAAAATAAATCGAACTAAAAATTAGAAGGTTTAAGATTTTTACAGTTGAATATGTCAAACCGGTTGAATTTTTTAGTTATTAAATTTTATTAAAATAAGCAGTTACTTTTTAATACTGAATTTAAAAATTAGATTTTAAATATAAAATAATAGAATAAATTTAATTTAAAATTAATTTTAGTATCACTTTTAATTGCTTATACTTTAATGGTTTCCCTCTAATTTTCATTAACAACAAAATAATTAATTTACTATAGTATAGTTAATCTATTTTCATTTTTATAATAATTTTTAAATTTCTTCGTATTATCTTCGACTTAGAAGTTTCAACACTAAAACATTAAATAGTAGCTGGTTAAAACTTACTTACTATAATACATTGGATTGAACGACAAGCCGTTTCGTAGAGATACTTCTATGTTTAAATTAATGATTTAAAAACCTAACCGTTTCGAATGGTTCAATCATAAAAACTTCGAACTGTTCAATTTTTCTAATTGATTTATTTTAATAACTCTTGTTGTTAAAAGCTAATTTATTTATTTATTAATTGGTTATTTTTATAAATTAATAAATTCTTATAAACTAAAATAAATAAATAAATTTTCATTTAACAGTATTTTGCAATTAAATTTCAAATTTTTCGATAAATAAGAACAATCTCTTTCAATTATTAATTAAATAATAATTTCAAAAACTAATAAATTTATTAATTAATTGATTATTTTTTTAAATTAATAAGTTCTTATAAACTAAAATAAATAAATAAATCTTCATTTAACAATATTTTTTAATTAAATTTTAAATTCTTAGATAAATAAGGACAAACGCTTTCAATTATACTTCAAAAATTTTAATTTTATTTAATCAGTTTTATAATAATATAATATTTAATTTTGAAAACAGTGGTTTAAACTTTAGAATTCATGTATTTTTAAATTTTTATAGAATAGAAGGCCCAATAGTCTCATTCTTAGAACGATCAACTTTGTCTCAATCTGGTAAAACTAGGGCTTCTTTTCTAAGCCACAGCCCTCATCTAGGGTTGATCGCGATCCAGCAGAGGGATTTGGGCCGATCCAAAACTAACAAGAAACGGGAAGAAGAAGCCGGTAATGACGATTAAGAGAACAGAGATCGAGGGCGACACGAACCAAGTAACAGAAAAGAGAAAACAAACGAATCTGCGAGATCTGGCTGGTAAGCTGCTGCCAGTACCTGTAGTAAATGCTTCTTCAGATCTTTAATCTGTTCGTGGTTAGATCTCTGAAGCTAACGCTTTAGTGATCTAGAACGCCGGATCGAGAAGAAGTATCAGAGATTCGAGAAAAATGTATATGGCGTATGGCTGGCCGCAGGTCATTCCTCTGGAACAAGGAGAATGCCCTTCCTCGCAGAAGATTGTGTATCTCAAAGTCATCAATCGGCTTTTGTTAATTGTCTCTCCCTCCCACATCGAGCTCTGGAGTTCCTCTCAGGTGCTCAGACTTTTTTTTCCCGCTAAATTTCACGTTTGTTATTGTTTGTTTGATTCTTTCTGGTGGAAAACTGAAAATTGGGGTTTTTCATTATCTGAATTGATTTCAACTTGTTGGATCACGTGTAGCATAAAGTGAGATTGGGGAAGTACAAGAGGGATGCGGCGTCAGTGGAGAGGGAGGGAGAGAATTTACAAGCAGTCTGGAGCCCAGATACCAAACTGATTGCTGTTCTTGTAAGTCTTTTTTTGGATCGATCACATTTCTTACATTGACTTTGATTAACTTTTTCTCGCAAAATCTAGTACTTATTGTCCCAGATGTTCCGGCTGCAAGAATTGTTGGATTTAGATGGCGATTTGATGTTTTTCCCCCTGAAATTTATGCTTGCTTTGGCCTTTCTTATATTCAGTCGTAATATTATGCATAAAAAAATGCTTGTGTTATTATGTTACTTTTTCCTTCCGTTGTCTTTGCAGACCTCGTCTTTATTTCTTCTCATATATAAGGTGCAATTCACCGATAAGAAAATACAAATTGGAGGGAAGCAACCGTCTGGTTTGTTTCTAGCCAATATATCTCTGCTTCTCAGTGAGCAGGTGCCGTTTGCAGGAAAGAACTTGGTTGTGTAAGTAACATTATTACTCTCTTTCTCTTCTTAGTATTTTTCACGGCAAGGCTGGGGCATAGCTATCGTGATGCATATTTGAATTGCACATTGTGTTACTTGTTGCTGTGTTGTGATCTGATATAGTTTCTGGGTATTATATTAGTTATTTGTCTGATTTATCTCTTAACAGGAGCAATATTGTGAGTGATAACAAGCATATGCTTCTTGGACTTTCCAATGGGTCTCTATATAGTATTTCTTGGAAGGCTGAGGTAATGATATTTAGATGGACATAGAGAATTTATGTACTCAGCATATATATCTCGTTTATAGTTTTCTATTGTAATCTTTTGTTAATGGAAGGCAGTTTTTGTTTTATTTTTTATTTTTTGTTGTCTTATGCAGTTTCATGGAGCTTGGGAACTTGATCCTTATCCACAAGAGAGTAATGGAGTATCACACTTACCACATTCTTTATGTAATGGCCTTGCACATGGAGGGGACTCAGGAAATTTTGTATCTCATCATAGTACCGCCAGGAAGTCTGCTATTGCAAATTTGGAGTTTTCCCTTCCTCTGAAGTTGCTGTTTGTATTATATTCTGGTGGACAACTAATATCTTGTTCTGTTAGCAAGAAGGGCTTGAAGCAAGCTGATTTAATAAAAGTTGATCAAAAGCTGGGTTCTGGTGATGCTGTGTGTACTTCAGTAGCTTCAGATCAGCAAATCCTTGCAGTTGGTACCAGAAGAGGGGTTGTTGAGTTATATGATTTAGCAGAATCTGCATCACTCATTCGTGCTGTGTCTTTGTATGATTGGGGGTAAGTTCCGCTAACAATTGGTGAATGTCGAAAGTATTGAAATAATTTGATATTTTCAGAAGATAGAGTGGCAGTTTCACATAATTGTTCAATATCAGAACTGAATCTTTTTCCACCTATCAAATTGTTGAGGATAAATGGCTGGATTTCTTTTATGACAATGTTTTTGCAACTAGACTCTGTTTTAGATGATTAGATGATCAGCTGACAGTATCCATGATTTAATTCCGTAGATTCTCTTGCAAGTACAGGTTTTGACTTACCAAGCTTGGCTTCCGTTTCTTCTTCATTGTTATGCAGATACTCAATGGAAGATACAGGTTCTGTTAGTTGTATTGCATGGACACCTGATAATTCTGCCTTTGCTGTTGGTTGGAAATTAAGAGGGCTTACAGTTTGGTCTGTATCTGGATGTCGCTTGATGTCAACTATCCGACAAATTGGTTTAAGTTCTGCATCTTCTCCAGTAGTCAAACCAAACCAAGATTGTAAATATGAGCCATTAATGAGCGGCACCTCACTTATCCAGTGGGATGAATATGGGTATAGGCTTTATGCAATTGAAGAAGGATCTTTGGAGAGAATTCTTGCATTTTCTTTT
>JANVCQ010000004.1:3031146-3046947 GCA_025531925.1 Erythroxylum plowmanianum
TACAGCTATCTATCTCTTGAATATTTCACCTACAAAGGTAGTCTACAATCAAACACCATATGAAGCATGGAAAGGTAGCAAACCCAAGATAAGTCACTCGCATGTTTTTAGATGTGTAGCTTATGCTTTGTTGAATTCTCATACACGCCAAAAACTTGATGATAAATCTGAGAAATGCATCTTTATTGGGAATAGTATACAATCTAAAGCCTATAACTTATATAATCTTGTGAACGGTAAAGTCTTAATTAGTCGGAATGTTATGTTCAATGAAAATGTAAGTTGGGATTTCAATTCTGATAACAAAGCTTCAAGGCCTCAATTACCACTTAGTGTTGAGGATCCTACTTATGTACCTACTGTTGTTACAAATTTAGCATATCTTCCGTCATATTTTTCAGCAACTACTTATACTTCCAACAATAAACATTCCTCCTCATCGAGCTTGACACCATCAAGTTTGTCTAGCGAGACTCCACTAAGAAAATTCAGGTCATTGGATGATATTTACGCCTGTTCTTTTGCTTTATATGCATCAAATCCTATTTATTTTGATGAAGCAGCAAAAAAAGACGAATGGCAACATGCTATGATAGACGAGATGAAGTCAATTGAAAAAAATCAGACTTGGGAGCTTGTAGATTTGTCGGTTGACAAAGCCTCCATTAGTCTCAAATGGGTGTTTCGAACAAAGTACAATGCTAATGGGAGTATGCAAAAGCATAAGGCAAGGCTAGTAGCAAAAGGCTACGCACAACAGTAAGGTATAAACTTCGATGAAACCTTTTCTCCTATAGCTCGTTTTGAAACGGTGAGAATGTTATTGTTCTTAGCTTCTCAATTGAATTGGAATGTCTATCAATTTTATGTTAAATTGGCATTTTTGAATGGAGAATTAAAGGATGAGGTTTATGTTTCTCAACCTGAAAGTTTTGTTATTGATGGAAAAGAATATAAAGTCTATAGGTTAAAAAAGGCTTTGTACGGTCTTAATCAAGCTCCTCGTGCGTGGTATAATAAAATTGATTCCTATTTTTTGAAAAACGGGTTTGTAAGGAGTGAAAATGAACCTACGTTGTACTTGAAGAAGCAAAAGAGTGAATTTTTGGTGGTTCCTTTATGTGGATGACATGATTTATATAGGGTCTAGTGAATCTTTGGTTGCTGAATTTAAGCCATGCATGATGAAGGAGTTTGAAATGTCAGAATTGGGTTCTTTGCAATATTTTCTTGGACTTGAAGTGAAACAAGTTGCCGAGGGGATCTTTGTCTCGCAACAAAAGTATGCGCCAAATCTCTTAAAGAAGTTCAAAATGGAAAACTGCAAAGCTGCTTTCACACCAATGAATATGAATGAGAAGTTGGAACGAGATGATAGAATGGCCAAAGTTGATGAAAAATATTACAGAAGTTTGATTGGTGGCTTAAATTACTTGTCACACTCGTCCTGACATTTTGTATTTTATAAGTGTATTGTCTAGGTACATGCATAATCCTAGCAAGCAACATCTTGGAAAGGCAAAGAGAGTACTACGTTATATTGCTGGAACTTATGACTATGGCATTTGGTACTCAAAGGTATCAGCTTTCAAATTATTTAGATTCACTGATAGCGATTAGGCAAGATATTTAGATGATCAAAAAAAGTACTTCAGCGAGTGTATTTTTTCTTGGATCTAGAGCTATTTTGTGGAGTTCAAAAAAACAGGATGTTGTAGCCTTATCATCCTCTGAAGCCGAGTATGTTACTGTAACTACGGCTGGTTGTCAGGCAGTTTGGTTGAGAAGATTACTTGCAGATCTTCAACAACTGCAACAAACATCTACCGAACTCTACTATGACAACAAGGCAACCATTGTGATGACAAAAAATCCAGCGTTTCGCAACAGAACAAAGCACATTGACATTCGTCATCATTTCATTTGAAACCTCGTAACAAAAGGTGATGTTGTTTTAAAGTTCTGTGGTACAAATAAATAGATTACAGATATCCTTACCAAATCACTTTCTCAAGTGAAGCATGACTATTTTCGATAACAACTTGGAGTTTGCTGTTTTGAATCAAGGGGGAGTGTTGATTGATTCAAAATCATGTTGTTATGATCTACATCTTTTTAGTCCACATTTTTTACTTAGTCAATAATAAATTAAGTAGTGGGGTCAGTTAGTGGATCATTACTTCCTATTTATCTGTTTTAGAAGTATATAAATAGGTTTGTCTTTTACTATTGCAATTGAAATCAGAATCATTTTTTTAAGCCTCTGTATTACGTTTTCTTCAATTCAAATTCCTCTTCAAATTAAATTCTAACCTAACTAACGGGTAACTAATAGCAAATCCAGCACCGTCATAGGCCATCTGATAAGAAAATGATTGTTTTGTTCATGACTCTCCGATACACTCCCTATGTACTAATAATGATTATGGTCATACTTGGAAAGAACCCTGACCAAGTTATCTGGAACACAATACGTGTCATCATTGTGTAATATTTTTTCCTGAAATCTTGGGATATCCTATTTTGGTCCATTTAATGGTTTAACCTATTAATTACACCCATACATCATCATTTTCATCTTCTATGATGGGCAGAGATGATGAAGTGATGAAATATATATTTTTGGTCCCTATTCTCAACTCATGCAACAATAACTGGACACCACCAGGTTAAGGAGATCAGAGGCTAGAAGATTCAAAAATTTTCTTGAAACGCTTGTTGGACAGAGCCTATTTGCAATGGCTGGAGGTATTCTGCTGTTATGCTTCTGCTTGCTGAACATTGTGAATAACATGCATGTAGTTTGTTTATACGTAAATAATTTTGTGTTTTAAGATGCATGCTTCAGTTTACACATCGCACGTTACAAACCATCTCACACCTTTCATTCCTAGCTTTAAAATCTCCGAAACTATCCTCGATATGCGTATCGCAAATCGATCACGTTCTGTGTTGGTGTACCTGAACTCTGATGCGTTGGCTGATACTCTTATCGATGGCAAGAGCCTATCGCCTTTGTCGTTCTTCACAGGCCTGTCTAACCACACACCACCCCACTGTTGGAATGTCAAGTGTGAGTAGGAATCCCACATTGGAAAAAAATGAAACTAATGGCAGGACATATAAGTGGAAAAGACTCATAAACCTAATGCCTTAAGGTTTTGGGTTGAAGTGTGGTGTCAAAGCTCACAAGTATGTTTCATCACTAGGCTCGTGATGTAGATCTCCCATGAAAGTGGGCTCCCAAGATCCAACAAGTGGTATCATAGCCACATTTGGGTTAAGTTTAAATCTATTTATCATATGCTCTATAGTTGCCACTTAGTGTGGATCCCCCACATCAGAAAGTAAATTAGATTTTGCGATTACCCTCGGGTGTGCACGATGCGCTTGTGGGACCACCTTTCAGTTTTCATACCTAGTGTGACCCACTGTCCCCTAATATTCCTAAATTGCTCAGTGTCATTGTTTGTGAGGCTCGTTTCATGTGGAGCCCATGAGGTTGCTATTCATGTATGGGGTCGACTTACGTGAAATAGTGGGAGGAGCTTTTCGACAGAATTTTAGAAATGAAAGGAGAATATAAGGTGGATAAATTCAACGGTGGAAATTTCTTAATTTGGAAGATGAGAATGAGGGCTATCTTGGTAAAAGATAAGTGCCTCGTAGTATGACCGATGAAAAATGAGAAGAAATGGATGCAAATGCAACGGCAAATTTACATCTCGGATTGACAGATGGGATATTGTCAAGTATAGAGGAGAAGAAGACAGACAAAGAAATTTGGGATTATCTTACAAGTATATACGAGGCAAAGTCCCTACACAACATAATATTTCTCAAGAGGAAGTTGTACACTTTGCGGATGTTAAAATCTTCGACAGTGACTGAGCACGTCCATACACTGAATTCTCTATTTTCACAACTAAAAAACATGGGTTGTGTGATAGGGACTAGTGAACGAGCGGAAATTCTACTTCAGAGTTTACCAGATTCATACGATCAACTCATTATCAACTTGACAGCCAACTTGCCTGTGGAAAGCTTGATCTTCGACAATATTGTAGCTGCGATCATTGATGAGGAAAAACGGCGTAAAAATAAGGAGGGATCTTCACAACAAGTAAAGGCATTAGCGATGACGAGAGGTAGATCGAAGGAACGTAGTTCTAGTGGGAGTCAACAACATGGTAGATCAAAATCTTAAAGTAAGAAAATTTCCAAGTGCCACATTTGTGACAAGAAAGGTCACTGCAAGAAAGATTGTTGGAACCTAAAACAGAGTTCTGGTTCTCAGGGAAGAGTTGTTGACCCTCAAGGAAATGTTGCAAACAGATCATACGTCGATAACGCCTTGACTTGTGAAGCAGCAACAATATATGATGGCAAAAGGATGACGCAGGATGTGTGGTTGGTTGATTTTGGTGCAACCTATCACATGACCTCTCATAAAGAATGATTCTATCACTATGAACCAATCTCAGGGGGTGTTGTATACAGCTGCAGTGATCAAGCCATGAATGTTGTTCAAATTGGATCCATCAAGATGAAGATGTACGATGGAACTATTCATACCATTCAACAGGTACGACATGTTGAGGGAATTCGAAAAAATCTATTGTCGTTGGGACAATTGGATGACCTCGGTTGTAAGATGGAGTGTGAAAGGGGAATCATGAAGATAGTTCGTGGAGCGCTAGTGATAATGAAAGTAGAAAAGATAGCTACCAACTTGTACATGGTAAAGGGAGAGACTTTGGTGGATGGAGAAGCTTCAGTTGCCTCGAGTAACAATGAGAGATCTTCAATGATATGGCACAGGAAACTTAGTCATATGTCGGAGCAAGGAATAAAGATTCTCGTAGACTAGAAACGACTTCCTGAGCTCACAAAGGTTTCACAAACATTTTATGAGTAGTGCGTGACAGGCAAGCAGCATCGGTTGAAGTTCAACACATCGGACTCTAGAAGCACAAATGTTCTAGAACTTGTTCACTTTGATGTATGGCAAGCACTGGTTGTGTCCCTGGAAGGAGTGAAGCACTTCGTATCATTCATTGATGATTATTCTAGGAGATGTTGGGTGTATCCATTCAAAAGCAAGGGAGATGTGTTTCAGACCTTCAAGGAATACAAAGCGCGAGTTCAATTGGATACAGGAAAGAAGATAAGGTGCCTCAGGACAGACAATGGAAGAGAATACACTGGTGCACAATTTGATAGTTACTGTAAGCAAAATGGTATCAAGCAACAGTTCACAACAACATATATTCCACAGCAGAACGGTGTGGCAGAGCAAATGAACAGAACATTACTAGAGAGAATCAGGGCAATGTTGGTGACAATTAGTCTGGAGAAGTCCTTTTGGGCTTAAGCTGTCAACATTGCTTGTTATGTGATCAACCAGAGTCCGTCAAAGACAATTGATTTGAGGACATTGATGGAGTTGTGGATAGGTAAACTAGTAGATTATTCTAACCTTCATGTTTTTGGAAGTCCTGCATATGTGCTATACCATGCCCAAGATGTTTCAAAATTGGATCCGAAGTCTAGGAAATGTATTTTTTGCAAGCTATGCTAATGATGTAAAGGGGTATCGCCTGTGGGATCTCACTACCTGCAAAGTCGTTATCAACAGGGATGTCATCTTCATAAAAGATAAGTACTGTAGTGAAGATGCAGGTACATCAGGGTCAGATATTACGGTAATACAAGTGAATGAACATACTTCTGAAATAATGCCAAATTAGAATCCTGTGGAGAATGATGCTAGAGTCGATGAAATCAGATGATCTGATGCTGATGTCGATGAACTCAGACGATCAACTCGTACAAGGGAAGCTCCCAGTTGGCATTTTGATTGTATGTTGACGACATGTTGGTTACAGGCCCCAACAAAGATCGTATTCAAGAATAAAGACTCAGTTGGCTAGGGAGTTTGAGATGAAAGACTTGGGACCAACAAACAAGATTCTTGGGATGCAGATTCACCAAGACAGGAACAATAGGAAGATCTGGCTTTCTCAGACAAATTACCTGAAGAAGGTCTTGCGGTGCTTCAACGTATAAGACTGTAAGCTAATATCCACCCTACTCCCTATTAATTCCAAGTTGTCCTATGAGATGAGTCCTAGCAGTAAAGCAGAGAGGATAAAGATGTCTCGAGTACCGTATGCATCAGTAGTGGGTAGCCTGATGTTTGTCATGGTCAACACCAAACCAGACATTGCACATGCAGTGGGAGTTGTGAGTCAGTACATGACAAATCTTGGTAGAGAGCATTGGACAGCAGTAAAAAGAATTCTTCATTACATCAAAGGAACATTGAATACTGCACTATGTTATAGAGGATTAGGCATAGGTATTTGTCGGTATGTTGACTCAGATTATGCAGGTGATCTCGACAGAAGTAAGTCTACCATCGGATATGTGTTCTTACTTGCTAGCGGAGCTATAAGCTGTGTATCTAAACTGCAATCAGTTGTAGCTACATCAACAAAAGAAGCAGAATATGTTGCAGCTACATAAGCTAGTAACTAAGCAGTTTGGTTGAAGTTGGTCATGGAGAAGTTCGAGCATGTACAGGAGATAATTTCTCTATTTTGTAACAGTCAAAATGCTTTGCATCTTGCAAAGAACCCAACCTTTCATGCCAAGAGCAAACATATCTTAGTGCAATACCACTTCATTCGTGAGAAAGTGGAGGAAGGGACAATTACTGTAAAAAAGATCAACACGAAGCAGAGCGTGGCAGATTTTTTGGCTAAAGTTGTCAACACAGATAAGTTCATATGGTGTCATTCCTCCTATGGCCTGATGGAGACATAAGCAGTATGGAGTTGAAAGAGAAAGAATGGTGAAGATTAATTAGTATCTAATTCAATCTTCAAGTGGAAGAATGTTAAGATACTCATCCTACATCGGTGGGATGAGAAAATGAGGGGAGGAGTGAAGCCTATAAAAGAAGGCTCAATCCTCCTCATTCAACACACCAAAAAACAAACATTCCTCTTTTATATATAAATTAGAGGATTAAATTTGTAATCCCTAATTTTGTGATATAGTGAAATTCTTCTCTCTCCGTGGTTTTTTACCCTATTGGGGTTTTCCACGTAAATCTCTTGTGTTTTTTAATTTCTTCCTTATTTTTTATATATTTTCCTTTTTTGTGCTTTCTTTTCCAACAAGTGATATCAAAGCTAATGGCTCAGCAAGGGACGAATGTGGAGATGGCAGTCGGATTCCGTGATTGCCTCTCCATGAAAAAAAGCAAGGAGACTCTTGGTGGGCCCAGATCAATAGAGTAGAAGGGCTTTTGGTGATGCCATATACTCGAGCTGCTAAGCAAAAAGGCTTTCGCTCAAGGAGAAATCTAAATCCAATGTGGAAGTTCACATTTGAGGGAGAGATTGTTGAAATGTCAAGTGTAAGTAGGAATCCTACATTAGAAAGAGATGAAACTAGTGAAGGACATATAAGTAGAAAAGATCCATAAACCTAATGTCTTAAGATTTTGGGTTGAAATATGGTGTCAAAATTCACAAGTATGTTTTATCACTAGGCCTGTGATATAGATCTCCCGTGAAAGTGGGCTCCCAAGATCCAACACCCACGCATTTCCTTCGGTCTCCACCATAGTTTTATGTAGTTTTTCCTGAGGTCAGAAGTTGACGCAATCCCCAAAACTATGGGATTGAGGTTTGTGGTTTCTGGGAACATAGCAAGCGATTGCTGAAGAATGATGTTTTGGCTATTAGGTGAAAAATTCGATCGATACGAGGATATGGGGTAGTGATAATAGACATAGGGAATGAAGACAAAAAGAAGTCAGACCAATGTTAGTCTTGTGAGTGGCCAACTAAAAACAGTATATGGAAACCTCGTATTCCCAAAGACCTTGGAGATGGGCTTCATGCTAACTACAGAACAAGAACAGAGAAAGCAAGAGACATATCAGAACGAACAATAATGTTTCTTCCTGGGCTGTGTTTCACGATACAAGAACAGCAGATTCTCAGAGACAATGAAGAGGTTGTGTTTTGCAGTGAGATAAGAGAAACGGGTAATCCCACCTAAACAGAAATGTATTAAACCCATTTTGGATTTCACAGCTATGTCCATGATTCTACATCTTGAATATGGAAAGAATGCCAGGCTTCCGGGAACAGATCTTCGGAATCCTGATCTTATCATTCCATTAGTTACTGTCACTTGTCGGAAGTCAACTCTAGCCTAACCCACTTTTGACCTCTGTAATAACTCACTGCCTTACTTGGGTCTAGTCAATTGGGCTAAAGCTTGGAAGCAATTCTTTGGGCCAAATTCTTAACCTTTTGTGATTGACGTTTTCTTTGCGGACAGCTCGGTGAGAAACTTTAGTTCTGTTCTTCGGTGAACCGGCAAGATTTCTGTTTGTTTGCTGGGAAAATTTCGGACAAGAAAATTGAAGTATACGTACGTGTATTTCCAGATTTATTTTTGAACCCCATTTCGTTTGATTTTGACCAAGGTAAGTATAGCTGGAAAAATTTTTAATACTTGCTTCCATAGTTGGTATGGTATCAGAGCTTTGATCTTGGATCCTTTGTTTTCTGTACTCTTGGTCAACTTTCGAGCTAAACCCTCGAAACCATTGGTTCATTTATGCTCAATTTCTTGATTACTGATTAGCCTATTACTTTCTATGTGATTTGCAGATTTAAAAGTTGGTGTTGCAATTTGGTACTCCGAAGTTGGTACAAAGCGTTATGCTTTTCTGATCGTGCTTTTGTTGTTCTTGGTAGATACTATGGTTAGAGTTGGGTTTCAGATTCTGAAATCGCTTTATTGTTCCATTAACCCATGTTTGAAACTGAAATCATTTCAACCATACAACTCTTACACGAAGTTTAGCGGACTTGCTGATCGAAGTGCGGTAAGATCATCGTTTCTTAATCATAGTCTCAATGTAGAAGAACGGACACTGGCTAGAAATTCAGCCAATTCCCAACTCCGATCTTTTAGTTGCGGTGTGTCTCCTGGTTGTACCTATTATTATAAGAACACCAAACTCTACACTGCATTTGCAAGTACTTCATCCAAATTGTACTTTCAAAATGCGGTACCATGCATTTCGGTAAACCCCATCTTGGGACATCGACCATACTCATGGTCTTCTGGGGGTAAACCTCAAAAATCTGAGGGACTTGAAACTTCAGCTGCACCCAATGGAGCTAATGTGAATGTTGGTGATGGTGGAGCTGTTGGAAGTGATTGGACTGATAAGGTTAAAGATGCTTGGCAGAGTGCTGTTGATGGTGTGAATTTTTCAGGGCAAAAGGTTAAAGAAGCATCAGATGAAGTTACCCCATATGTTAATCAGTTTCTTGATTCACATCCGTATCTTAAAGATGTTGTTGTTCCTGTTGGTTATACCTTGACTGGAACCTTGTTAGCTTGGGTGGTGATGCCTAGACTTTTAAGGAGGTTTCACAAGTATGCAATGCAAACTCCTGCTGCCTTATTATCTAGAAGTATGTCTGTGGAGCAAGTTCCCTATGAGAAAAGCTTTTGGGGTGCTTTAGAGGATCCTGTGCGATATCTAATCACTTTCATGGCATTTACACAAATGTTCGTGATTCGAACTGGAGCGATTGACTTTGTTTTTCTTATTCTTCCCTACTTCCCGGCATATGACTAATACCTGCTAGATTTGTCTTGCAGTGCTATGATGGTGGCACCATCTACTGTCGCATCACAATACATCACACAGGCCTGGAGGGGTGCAATCATTATTTCATTTGTGTGGTTTCTGCACCGGGCGAAAACAAATGTGTTAAGTCGACTATTAACAACCCAGAGTTTAGTAGGGCTTGATCGGGAGAAGATTGTAACACTTGATAGACTTTCTTCTGTTGGTCTCTTTGTCATCGGGCTCATGGCTCTTGCTGAGGCATGTGGGGTAGCTGTGCAATCAATTTTAACTGTAGGTGGAATTGGAGGTGAGTGTTAGAAAGTTGAATATCCTTATCTATTTTTAGATATTCATAAAGGATAGATAATTTCCATAATGAAATAATAAACTGTTTTGTGATTTCTTTTTGTACATAACTTCCATGCTGGAGGCTGGACCTCAGGAAGCTTGTTGGCAATAATTTTTTTGTGCATAGTTACCGAAATAGAAGTCTGCTTAAGTGTGCAATTGTGATAAATGCAGACATCAGACTGTTGCTATAATCTCCTACAGGTGTAGCTACTGCATTTGCTGCAAGAGAGGTTCTTGGAAATGTGCTTAGTGGATTGTCCATGCAGTTTTCGAAACCTTTTTCTTTGGGGGATAGAATAAAGGTATATTCATCATGCCGTTATTATAGATTGGTTAAATATTTCATTCTTCTGATTGTTATGATCTATAGTTATCAATTTACTGCATTAAGGTGTATTTATTCTTAGTATGTAATGATTGTTTCCATTGAAGATTGTATTGATATGAGAATAGAATCTGTTTTCTAGAATTGAATTTATACATTTTTTTTCTAACCTTGTTGTGTATTACAGATCACTGAACATTTTCTATGTTCATGGTTTTAGTTTTTACATATGTCAGTGATTATGGCTTATTCTTAGGTGGCAACCACAGACGATGTGCCTTTATCCAATTAGAGATGCTTGAAAGCAACACGACTAGCGGGTCTTTTAATACTATTCTCTTCATGACTCTTCAGAATAGTGTAACTGTGTTGCTTTTGCAGCAAGACTAATGGCTGTCTCCGATCTTTCCGCCTACTTTGTCTTTTAAGATCTCAATATGTCAAGGCTTATAAAGATTTATTCTATGTTGTATTAATCAATGATCGTATTATGGTTTTCTTTCTTATCCATTGAAGTCGCTAAACCTTTTTGATTGTAGGCTGGATCTATTGAAGGTCAGGTGGTTGAAATGGGACTTACCACCACATCATTACTCAATGCTGAAAAGTTTCCTGTCTTAGTTCCAAATTCGTTGTTTTCTAGTCAGGTATATTTTTCTAAACTACCATATTCATCATATTCACCTTAATTACACAATAATGATGTAATCGTATTTATAACCTTATCTACCTGGAATCTTAAAATCTACATCCTCAGATACTGTTCTCAGTCAATGTTTTCTCCGGATATTGGAGACACAACTATAATGAAACTAGCTATCCTGGCACTGTCATGTCTGATCAGTATGAATCATGAGATACCAATTTCTTGGTATCCTGAGAGGATATTATTGTTTCTGTCTAATTTAAATCCAAATATGTTCATCATTTGCCAGGGCCTCTCTCTCCCTCTCCCCCACCTCTCTTTATAACTTACCCGTGTTTGTTGGCGCATGCAATAATTTTATGCCCTTATGCATGAATGCATGTGGACAGGAGCATCCAGAAATGCAAACATGCACATAATATGATTGTAACTAACTAGGGGGCTGTAATTTTGGTTATAGGATGTTCAAATAGCACTCTTGATATGTGCTTGTTACTTAATGTTAGGTCAAGCTATCAGAAATCGTTGATGTCTTCTATTCAAAATTTGCAGGTAATTGTGAACAAGTCACGTGCTCAATGCCATGCCATGGTCGCAAAAATTCCCTTAACAGTAGATGATTTGGACAAGATACCACATATATCAAATGACATTGCAAATATGCTGAAGTTGAACCCGAAAGTTTTCTTGGAAACGGAAGCCCCTTACTGTTTCTTGTCTAGAGTAGAAAGTTCTTTTGCAGAGATGACTCTTGGATTCAATCTCAAACATATGGTGAAATTTCCTCTCTGTTGGCCTATTTCAGTTACTTTCTTTTTTGATAAAAAAGTTAGTTGCTTAGATGTTCATCAAGTTTCATTGGATGATTGAAATCTGTTGCTATGGTTTTAACAATTGGTTAAAGCTGTTTGTGAATGACTTTGCATTGGAACTATGAAGAATTGCATTCTCTTGTAAAAAAAGTAAAATCACATTGAATCAGATTCGAGTGAACTTTCCATGTCCAGACTGCAGGTTTGTGTTTCATCTTAATGCCAACTGAGCTTTTAAAGCTGTGCCAAATTGCTATTCATGTGTCTGATTGGATTTCCAAAAAACTTGTTACTCAGAAACTTTGTTTATTTGTACCTTTTTTTCTGGACTTGTCTTGTGATTAACCAAATTAACTACTAATTCCATCTGTTATTAGCCACACCATTACAGATTCTCATCATTGGCAGCAATGTTACACTTTCTTTGAAGCTCACTTTTACTCATTGTGATCTAATGGTCTTCTTTCTTTCAATTTTTTCATATGTTCACCTCGCATATGTTTCTCTATTCATCTTACTGAGATTGCCCACTGTGTTTCAGAAAAAAGAAGAGTTGTACTCCACCCAACAAGACATTCTCCTGCAAGCAGTCGAGATAGTAAAGAAGCATGGTGTTGCATTGGGTAAGACCTGGTCTTAATGTGGCTCATAGTTATTGTCATGGAATGAGATACTTTGTTATAGTGGAAACAGAAACCTTGCTGCTCTTAATATGCTGGACTTCCTCATACTGTCTGAGGACTGCACTCACAATCACTCTCCTCATGTCGGTGCAATTTTGTTTTCTTCTTTTTTTATTTCTATAGATGAATCTGGATATTGTTTGTAAAGCTCTACCCTTCACAAGCTTGAATAGGCAGAATTTAGTGTCTGAACTAACTTGATATGATAGTTTAGTTGCCCAGGGGTTGGAACTGAGGAGAAAATTTGTCTGAGCAAGTTTTGAAATGCATGAAAAATGCCTGAGATTACTCTTTTCTGATAAAAGCTTCCTAATTCCAAATATTTATGGTGGATTGGTTATTATGATTCAGCTGACTTTAACTTTTCTGCCAGATTTCCAGACTTAACTGTCCAGATTTCTGCTCAATCATGACTTTAGCCAAAATCTAAACAAGTCAAACATTACATAATTATTGATAGATTTAGATATTGAATGGCAATATTTCCCCTTTTCCCCTCTTTTGGATACACGAGGTTATATGATCCACTTGTGAGAGAAAGTTGGACTTAGTTCTGTGTCATGTCACAGTTTCTTCAGATGTGTTTTGTCTCGCAGAAACTCCACGAATTTACCAATGTAGTGTTCAGTATGCAACTTGCTATCTCCAAAAATGCTGGAAGCCTCGCGTGCACGAGATCTCAATGTTTGACCTTCCTCTGATACCATAGCTAGTTTCAGAGCTTTAGCAATCCCATGTCTGTTAAATGATCCATCTTCATCTCTCTCTACTTCCACACCCAAACCCTTCTCAACCAGTAGCCTAGCATTGAGAGGTTGATCAATGATAAATGGTAAGAGCACTAGGCAATGACCAAATTGCAGAGTTTCAATTGCAGAGCCCCAGCCTGAATGGAACAGTGATCCCCCTATTGAAGAATGTCCTAATATCTCCAACTGAGGTGCCCATCCCAAGCAAACCTTCCCTCTTTGATTTGTTCTTTCAGCAAATCCTGAAGGTAAAGCTTCCAGATCATCAGCAGCCCAACTGGGTTTTCTTAGTGCCCACAGGTATCGCAAACCTGACAGCTCCAATCCATATGCAATTTCGTAAACTTGATCTTTCCTTAGCTTATACTCACTTCCAAACCCTACAAACACAACAGACTTGGGCTTTTGGTCATCAAGCCATTTAAATATTTCATCCCAAGAGCCACTAGTGACCTCAGCCCTCTGTGGTTTCTCAGGGGGCAATAGACCAACAGGAAGCACAGGTTTCCCTGTAATCTTCTGATACAAATCTATAAATTCACCTTCAAACTCTGGACAACTACGTATAGCCATGGCATGATATCCATGGTTTATCTGACGAATCCTTTCAGCGTCAGATATCCGTGAAGCATTCTCTTCGTATATTGCTTGATACGTACCAAAAGCCTCGTGATTTCGTAAAACTAAGGCAGAGGGAAAATCGACCCAAACTGGCTTTGAAGTCATACTCTGCCAGGATGGTCTCAGCTTCTTTTTACCGTCATCGGACAAGCAATCTGGGTGGGCGAAGAAAGTATATGCAGCAGCAGAGAAAACTGAGAAATGCATCAGGGGAACTTTGTGTTCTATGGCAATTTGTGCAGCCCAATGAGGTATCAAGTCGATGATAATCCAATCTGGACGTTGCTGAGCTACAAATCGTCTGAAAGGATGTTGCAGGAGATCGTAAGCTATCTTCAGGTACGGGATTTTGTCATTTTCTATGTCGGCGGTGGCCTCTGCACCTCTTGGCAAGAGCTCATTGTCTAAAGTTGGCAATGAGAACTCCACAAATTGCATCAAGTTTGCACAATTTGGAGGAATTTGAGGGAGTCTCTGTATGTTTCTTGGGGTTGATACGAAGGAGACTCTTACTCCTGACTTGGCTAAAGCAACTGATAGATGAAAGAATGGAATCATGTGGCCAAAGGCACTCCATGGAAGCATCACTACATGAAGCTCTTGAGCCATTTTCTTTATTTTTTTCACTCCTTATAATTAAGAAAGCCATGAAAGGATTATATTTATATCCGAACACACTTGACTCAAGACAAGGAGATGCTGGTAACGTTCTCTTTCTGACCTCTGACAACTTGAAAATGAGAGATCAGTAATTCCTATCCTCAAAGATAAGCAGACAAAAGCAAAGTAGTGAAGCAGAACATGTGGTAAGTGCAAACTAATTCTTCTTTTAAACTCAACATAAATTAATTAAACTTGATTTAAATTAATATATTAAGGTATTATAATAAATTATTAGTTTAAGTCAGATTTAATAAATTATTAGCTTTACGAGGGTCGGGAGAGAAACATTAATTGTATGTAACCTTCCATTTGCACTTTATGAAGAGGCTGTTTTAATAACTCGAACTTATAATCTTTTAGTTATAAAGGCGTAATTTTACCAATTGCTCTAAAGCAATCAGACTAAAAACGTTATTAAATATAACAATCGATTAAAAAATTAATTAATAGTTATTAATTAATAATATATTTCAATAATTTATTTTTATATATTTAAAAATATATATTATAAGAAATTTATAATCTTACTTATTATATAATTTATTATCATGTAAACTAATAAAATAATATTATATATTAAATATTATTATACTTTAATATAAATATAATGCCTAAACATGAGGAACTAATAAAATGATAAAAATATAGTCTCTAAATTTTTTATTAATAAAATAAGTAATATTATATATCGTTTTCAAAATGTTTAGAAAATATTTTCAATGAACGGAAATTTGATAGATTATGCCAATGTTGACATGATATTATTTTTATTTTATAAATAAAAAATGAGTTCAATTATGTCACATAATTAATTTTTTAAATTAATTAAAAAGTGAATTTCACGATCAGGAGACAATAGGCTCTACAACTTATACATTTTAAATAGTAGTTTTTATTTGTCACGTGACATTAGACTTACTTTTAGTTTAAAACATAATGTTACTTTTAATCTTTAAAGAGTTATCTCTTTTATATATTTTATCCAATTAATATCTATTTTTAATATTCAATTTAAACGTTTTGAAAGGTTAAAATATGTTTTATATTATTTGTCCAATTTTTTGTTAATAAGGAGCAAAAAATGAAGCAAATTGGTAAAAATTGCTCATTTGTAATTGTAAAGTTATACTTTGGAATTATGGAAACAACTTTTTTGTAAAAAATTATAAAAAAGCGACTAGCATATATTAATAACCATCCTTCAACCTTTACGGATATGAATAGCCTTGTGATGATGACTTTAGAAAATGAGGCAAACCCTTTGCATTACTATATGTT
>JANVCQ010000004.1:3054298-3064355 GCA_025531925.1 Erythroxylum plowmanianum
ATTCAAATAAAATTTGATTTAATAATTACAACATATTTCAAATAAATATTAATTTTTAAATTATTTATTTTGTTAAAGTAACATAATATTAAAATAAATATTATATAGATTAAATAAATTTATTTAATTAAAAATAATTTATCTTTAAGTTTTATATAATATGTAATTATTATTAATGATAAATCAATCAAATTGTTTATTTAAAAGACAAATAGAAAAAAACGAAAATTAAAAAAAAAAGTATAACCAAACTGCATATGATTTCTGTGCATTAATTCGAAGCCACTTGGATTGATCATGAGAAGCCTTTAGATGGCCCAGATCAACGGCAGATGTCGGCATTTCCAACAAAAACTATGGTATGGTTGGCCTTGGAATGTCTGTTTGGTAACACCCAAAAGTAGTACAAGCTCTCCCTTTTGTGACGGTCTAAAAACTAAACGTTCTAAAACGAGTGGTAATATATGTATTTTTTAGTATGCTTATATAAAAACTGTTTTTATAACTTAAATCTGCTATAATTTTATGATCGAAAAAAAAAATACTAATTCTTCTATATATCTTTTTTTGTTAGCTCACGGAGCATCTTAAGAGGGTCCCAATTATAGGAAGATGTCTTTAAGTCATCCACTCTCAGACTAATCCCTGCTCGCACCGAATCAGCTCGTAAGATGTAAAATACTAATCAAACAGATTTTTCTATTCCCAAAATTTGAATTCGAAACTTCTGATTAAGGGATAAGAGTGTTGAACCACTCACACCAACCTGATTAAAATTAGAATTTTAGATTTGAATATCAAGATAAGGGTTTGTATGGCATTGGGCTCGACTCAATCTTCTTATAGTACATTTAAACTCAATTAAATTTAATTTATATTTTTTAATTCAATTTTATAAATTATCCCAAAATCAAACCCTCAATTTAATTTGATTTAATTTAATAATTATTTTTTGTTATTAATATAATTTATATTATATCAAACTACCAATCTCGTTATTCTTGATTAGGGTACATTTTTAGTAGTATTGGACAATCATCACAATTAACATTCTTATAAATACACAAATGATGTGTGCTATATAAAATGATTACTATTTTTAATTTTTAATCATTAAAAATGCTTTAAATTTTAATCATTAATTACTATTTTTTAAGCATATATTAAATAAAATTTAACATATTAAGTGGTCCACTTGAATCCCATCCCACCCGTGTAGTGCTTGGCCAATTGTGGGGCGGTGCAGTCACGAGCTTCAAATACTCAAATACGAATGATGCTATTCCCAAATCCCAATAAAGTGTAGATGTTGAATAAGACCCCACCAACTGCTCCATACCAGAACCTGTTCTGTCAAAACACCTACTGGTCACCTACTGCTCTCTGCCAAAAAACACTCACAAGCCTCAAATCTCTGTGGTACTATTGAATATTCTGCTCGTGAGACTAAAGGACACCACTAGTTAATGGAAATGACGACGAAGATGAGTGTTTTTTGCTACTAAGATCACATCAAAAGTTTCAGCTAACTAGCTGAAGCCTGAAAACATGAGAAGACTTAAAAGTTCTTGTAAGAAATTTCTTGTAACAATACATTCGATTTGACAGTATACTTGCGAATCCAAGAGAGTAAAATTCGGATGGGTTGTTTTTGATAGTGATGATGATGCCAATACGATCAACTATACATTCACGTAAAGCGTTACTTCGCTTCCACAAAGGAGAAACAGTAGCCTGTCTGAGTCTTTTTTCTCTATAAATACGCTGTCCTTCTCTTAACTCAGACCATATCTTCCACTCTTGCCTTTTTCCAACAATGGAGTCCATGAGAATTCAAGTAAAGCAACTTCAGGAATTCCAACTTCCTTAAGATTTGAAAGTGCATGAATTCAGTGATACAAACATTCTGCAGCTGATATTAACAATTTTCTGTTTCTTTTTTGGTTCATGAACCAGCAGGTGATGAAGATAATTGCAGTACTAGGTCTTGTGATTGCATTAACGAACTTGAGAGGAGCTGAGAGCAGAAAAGTAATGGTTTCTGACTCGTTTGAGTACAATGGCATAAACTGCAGAGCTCACAGTGCATCCATAACAGATTTTGGAGGGGTTGGTGATGGACAAACGTCAAACACCAAGGCGTTTCAGGAAGCAATCAATAAACTGAGTCGGGTTGCTAATGATGGAGGGTCTCAACTCATTGTTCCTGCAGGAAAATGGCTGACTGGTAGCTTTAGCCTCACAAGTCACTTCACTCTCTACCTCCACAAGGATGCTGTTCTTCTTGCCTCTCAGGTTTGTCAACTGTTTCGCTATAAATCAGCAATGGTAGTGATCAAAGCTGAGTTCTTTAAACTGACATAGGACCTTAACGAGTGGCCGGTGATGAAACCGCTGCCGTCCTACGGGAGAGGGAGGGATGCACCGGCTGGAAGGTACGCGAGTCTCATATTTGGAAGCAACCTGACAGATGTGATAATCACAGGTATTTGATCAAACTCACCAAGATTTGAGGGTAATTTGTGAAGGTTTAAGGTCATTTGAGATGGTTTCATGTCAGGTGACAATGGCACAATTGATGGTCAGGGTGAATTCTGGTGGCAGAATTTCCACAAGGGCAGGCTCAAGTACACTAGACCATACCTGATCGAGCTCATGTACTCTGATAATCTTCAAATCTCCAGTCTCACGCTTCTCAATTCCCCTAATTGGAATGTCCATCCTGTTTACAGCAGGTGTCCTCAGCTTCTCTGTTTTGGTTCCTTTGAAGATTTAAGATACAAAGTCACACAAGATTGTGTCAGTGCAGTAATATTCTTGTGCAAGGGATTACCATAATCGCCCCTATCAAATCTCCAAACACTGATGGGATTAACCCAGGTCTGTTTCTGCGGATCTTACAACCTCAAATCAAATAATCTTTAACACTAGTAAAAGTTCCTTAAATTTTCTGTTCAGATTCTTGCACCAACGTCAAAATCGAAGACTGCTACATAGAATCAGGAGATGATTGTGTGGCCGTGAAGAGTGGTTGGGACGAGTATGGAATAGCATTTGGGATGCCCACAAAACAACTCATCATCAGACGACTCACATGCGTCTCTCCAACAAGCGCTACAATTGCGCTAGGAAGCGAAATGTCTGGAGGCATCGAGGACGTGAGAGCAGAGGACATCACAGCAATTCACACAGAATCAGGTGTCAGGATCAAAACAGCTGTAGGGAGAGGAGGTTATGTGAAGGATATATACGTGAGAAGAATGAGCATGCACACCATGAAATGGGCATTTTGGATGACCGGAAACTATGGCTCTCACGCAGATAAAAACTACGATCCAAATGCATTGCCTGTGATTCAGGGGATCAATTACAGGGACATGGTTGCAGAGAATGTGAGTATAGCTGCTAGATTGGAGGGAATTTCAGGTGACCCTTTTAAGGAAATATGCATATCTAATGTCACAATTGGAATGGCTGCTAAGGCCAAGAAGGTACCTTGGACTTGCACGGATGTTGAAGGGATAACGAGCGTGGTTACTCCTCGAGCATGTGATTTGTTGCCTGATCAAGGTCCAGCGAAAATTACAGCCTGCGATTTTCCTACTGAAGATTTGCCAATTGAATCGGTGAAGCTCCAAAAGTGCTCTTACAGAAGGAATTTACTTGTATAACCAACGAGTTTGTGTTGTAACACTTAATATAAACTTTAATTATTAGCCCAAATGCATTATCTCCACTTAAAATTAGTAGACTAATCACAAGACAATGCATCAGAAGCAATATTTACAGATTTTAGCTTTACCATGTCAATGGTGAGAGCTGTGGTCGCCTGGTAAATCAAAGAGATTCTTCATAAACTAGATATCTTTCCAGAATCTGAGAAGAAGGTCTCGTAGCTGAGCCAACTCCAGGAAGATACAGATATCCTGAGCAATCCTCATGTGACCGATGAATGGAAGAACTAGTGTTTTTTCCTGTCTACTCTAAGTCAAGCACTTCTATAGATTAAAAAGCATCTTATATCACTTTTGAATGCAACTCTCACGCCGACCCACCTATTAGTATGCTGTTTGATCGTTTTGTTTCTCAGATTTCTAGAAGCATCTGACTGATTTTATAAAATGAAACTGCAAATTGGAATCATGGAGTACATTCCTAAGCGTAAATCACAAAATACAAGATGATTCTCAAGGATCTGGATTGAATTTTACAGATTCCCTCCATATAAGTTCTTTGATGTTTTCTTCTGTAAATGATGGCTGTTCAAAATCAAAGCTGAATGGAGTGGGACAAACAGGCTCCTCGTTAATATCATGAAGGGGTGCCAAGTATGGATGACAAAGTGCCTCGTCAACTGCAAACAGATCAGGGATAAATGTGTTACTGGTTCGCAAAAAGAAAAGCTTTATTTAACAACCATCGGAACCAAAAAAATTTAGAACCACTAGAGATGAAGATTCTACTACATATATCTGGCTTCAATGTAGTATGAAACAACATTTTACATTTAGTACTTATTAATACATCATTCAATCCTGCATAAATCTTTAAATAAATTTTTCTGCTACCACTTCTGCAATTGGGAATTAGCAACTAACAACCACTATGCCGTTTCATCAACTAGTCACAGATATCCAGTACTATTTTAATTTACCTGTAATTCGCCTGTTTGGATCAAAGACCAGCATCTTCTCTAACAAATCAACAGCACCAGAAGATATATTAGGAAATCTAGCAGCAAACTTCTGTCTTGGGTATTGCGGAAGCTGCCTAACATATCTTCTAGCATTATCGCTTCGTAGGAATCCTAAGCTGGAATCATCTGGTGAACCTATGAGCTATTAAAAGCAAGTAAACAATGTGTAAGAAGTCATATATAAACTGATCCCCATGGGGAGACAAGAGTCATTTGCATTTCAACTTTAATTGTGATAGAACTTTGATGCATGTGTGAAAACAGTAGCATCGTGCACTGGAATCAGAGTACACAAATCCAAATATAACTGCAACATATTGAGGGACGTGCAATTCAGATATCAATGCTATAACCCAATTCCCATATCCAAAGTTCATAGTCATGTGGTTCCAGCCAAATAGTCACAAGAACTAAAACCAGAATCAGATCAATGAGATATGAAGATAACAAATAGTTTATGACCAGCCATAGGAATAGAATAGCCATAATTTAAGCTCATAGCATATTTGCCGAATAACCAAAAATACCTCAGTGACAAGTCTCAGCTGATGAACATAATCTTTTCCAGGAAATAAAGGTTGTCTTGTCATGATTTCACCAAGTATGCAACCCACTGACCATATATCGATTGCTGCAGTGTACTCTGAACAATTGAGGAGTAATTCTGGCGCCCGGTACCAACGAGTAACAACATACTCAGTCATAAAATCTGTCTCAGATGTTGTCCTTGCAAGGCCAAAGTCTGCAATCTTCAGGTCACAATTAGCATTCAGAAGCAAATTGCTGGGCTTTAAATCACGATGCAGAATATTGGCTGAGTGTACATATTTGAGCCCTCGCAACAATTGGTACAGAAAATACTGCAAAATAAGCAACACAGTACACATCATTGAAAGTGCAAACATCTAAATGGCTGAAATATGTGACTTTTTCATATGCTTATGGTAGGTTTATCAGGAACAGTTGCCATATTACAAATGTTGAGAAGGGATGAGAAATCCACACATATTATGTCATAAATCATGGCATTCTTATCAAGAACCCGATATCTTTCCCATTCTCTGATCAAACTATGTTCTGTATTGCCCCTCTGAAATACTAACACAACAAAATGAAGGATTGCACAGAATATCAAAAAGTCTGCAGGTAAAGGCTTTGTATTGAAAATTGTGAAAAGGTAAAGTGTCGCTGAAAGAAAAAAAATATATTGTAGCTTTCCTTGGATCCTGGAACTTGCAGCACACAATAATCTAGAGCTCAAACTCCAAAAGCAACGCTTAGACTATCGGCAATGTAGGAAAGAGTAAACTAAATGAATTCCCCAATATAGGTAGAGTATTGTAACAAATTTAAAGTGAAGACAATGGAGCCAACCCGACAATGATCATCTGTCAATGATTGGTTAGACTTTATTATTTGATGAAGATCAGTGTCCATTAATTCAGAAACAAGATAGACATCATTGAAATTCTCCTTCTGGGGAGGTAGTATGATGTCTTTGATAGCAATAACCTGCAATCATGGAAAAGATCAATAAGAAAACCACAATTTTATCAACCAACAACGAAGTAACGGTTACAGAAAGTTAATTGCTAACTACTCTATAATCAAATTCAAATTACTAATCAGAAACTTTTTGACAAATTACAAATGCTAACTTTGATCTTATTTAACAATCAATGATACTTCATCTATGGGCAGTGAGAACCTATCAAGATAATCGACAAAACAAACGAGCTTACATTCTCGTGATCCATGTGGCGAAGAAGTTTAATCTCTCTCAAGGTCCTTTTGGCATCAATACGGTTGTCAAAGGCATTACCAATCTTCTTAATAGCGACTTCCTCACGAGTCTCAGAATTCACTGCGGCGCTGAAGGAAACCAAAAATTATATATTCATTCACATTGTTGATAGGATCAGATATTCAGTAAAATGCATGGAACATGCAACTCTAATCCTCCATCACCTAAATAGCTACTTGAACTCTCAACAACACTATACTAAAAATTTTGCTCAAATCCTTTTTTCTGGAACAGAATTAAAATTATCACCAGACAAATGGTTGAGTTTCAATTTCCTGAAACACGATGACATGAACATGCACGATCGAAGTAACTAAGATCAAAATTACTTACTCAAGCGGCTACAGAATTTCATTCTCTTCAAGAAAAGGAAAATTAAACAGACCAAAAACACACACACACGCAGAATCAGAGTCAAACGAAAGTTCATATAACACCGTGAACAAGCTTGGATCAAGATCAAGAAAATTCAGCAAAAAAACCACAAAGCACGAAAAAAGAGCTGAGCAGTTACTGCTCGCTAAAGTACTAGAAAACACTACCAAACGATGCCGTACGCTCCTCGACCAACGGGACGAATAGGAGGCACGTACTTTCTGGAGACTTCGAAGAGGTTGCCGTAGACGTTGTACTGTATGTAACGACCGCCGTGTGTAGGCATCCCTCTGATGTTATGGTCGCCAGCGCTGAAGCTGGAGTCGGTTGACATGTTTGGATCCGAACCCGAATCTTAAAATTCGGATCCACTAGGCTTGAGATGATCCCGAAGTGAGAGAGAGAGAGAGAGAGAGGTTGAGAGACTAAATTTGATGCGCGCGTGTCGGTAGGTGTAAAGCAATTTGACATTTCTTATAACGTACACTTTTGAATTGGAAATTTTGGCCAACTGTCTCGTGACGCTTTTACCAGTTTTTGGAAGATAAAGCCTTTTTTTTATTTTTATATTTAATTTTTTTGGGTCAATTTTATTATTATAGTTATATTGACTATTCATTCAATATTCCACAACGTGAGCCGACGGTTTTGACTTTAGAGGATATATTTTACCGTGTTGGAGAAAATTCAACCCTAATTGGGAATTATGTAGTTAATTGGTTTCATTTCAAATTCCAATTTACTTAGCTAAATCATCAAAAAGGGATTTATAGATGAGATAATTGTAATTTACTAGGTTTTCTTTAATTTTTTAGTTTAATTTTTGGCCTATTTTTTAAAAATTAAACTAAAAATTAAACTGATAAAATAAGAGGTAGGTTTAAAAGGGTTAATCGATATTAGACTATCATAAAATTAGCTAAAGAATGAATAAAATTAGAGAAAATTAGAACGAAAATTAAACTGATAAAACAAGAAATTTACGGTTTAAATGGTTCAACGGATATTAGACTGTCATAAAACTAGCTAAAGAATGAGTAAAATTAAAGAAAATTAGACCGAAAATTAAACTGATAAAACAAAAAATTTAAGATTTAAAAGGTTCAATTGATATTAGACTGTCATAAAATTAGCTAAAGAATGAATAAAATTAAAGAAAATTAGACTGAAAATTAAATTGATAAAACAAGAAGTTTAGGGTTTAAAAGGTTTAACCGATATTAGAATGTCATAAAATCATATCAAATAAATAAAATTAAAAATTTTGAAATATAATTTAAAGAGATTACTATCATCGAAAAATTTGAAGTTTATTTAAAAATTTATTAAATAAAAATAGTTAATTTATTTTAATTTATACGAAATTATTAATTTGCAGAAATTGATCGATTAATTAATAAATAAATCAGTTTTTAACAGAAAGAATTATTGAAATAAATCAAACCAAAAAGTTAAAAACCGAATCAAGAAGTTAACGATTCGAAATTTTCATAATTAAATCGTTCAAACCAATTAAATATTTTAATCATTTCATCTATCAATTAAAAAGAGTTTTATTTATTTATTTTTTAACAAAAAACAATAGCTAAAATGACTTTTTTCGAGAACAGATTCTCTGTTCTTATTTTTATATACCAACCCTATTTTATTAGATTCAAGTCATCTATTTGTCTAGAAAAATAGGGTCAGAAAATCTGAGGCCGCATTTTCCAGTCAACACCGTCGGTCGTAAGAAAAATGATCTTGTTGGTTGATGAATGATGTAATGAGCGGGGACCAACTCCTGTGGACTTGGGTCAAAGACAACCCTCCGCTCGGGCTCGTCCAACAAGGAGACCGACGACTTGGGAGTCTTTTATGTCTTAAGTTCTAAGCACACCTGCCTTGACTTTTGTTTCTTATATCTTGAAAACAATACGCCAACTTGATAGTTAGGTTTAAATTAATTGATTTAAATTAAACGAATTTCAGATTAAACTTAAATTTAAAATAATCAACCTAAACAATGTTTATTATTATAACCAATATTTTAAAAGCTGAACTGACTAAGCCAATTTAATTTTAAAAATCTTAAACTGACAATTTTTTATTAGATTGTTAACTTTTTTATTCGATTTAGTTTAATAATTTTTATTGTTAAAAGATAATCAGTTAATTAATTAATATATTAATTTTATAAACTAATCAATTTTTATAAACAAATTAATTTTTATTTAAGAGTCTAATTTTTGGAATAAATATTTTCTTCAATCATTTTTAAATTCTATAATTGTATTTAATTTTTAACCATGTTTATAAAAATTTAATGCCGATTTAACTTTTTAAATCTTAAACTTCTTATCCTACTCGTTTAATTTCTAGTCCAATTTTTAAACAATTAGTTATTTTATAAACCTCATTTTTATTGATGAATTAAAAAAATATATTAACCAACGTAATACAATTTTAATAAATTATATTAAAATAATATCATTGCGAAATATTGTCATCCCTACTTTACTTGTGAAATGTTACTGAAGGGTGTTTAAACTAATAACTTGAATTGAATCCGTCCATTCAAGCCTCCTAAGTTGCAAATAAAATCACCTTTGCCACTTGTGCTGTTCTAACTCTATTCTAGTTCATCTCATCCACATATTTATGTGAGTCCATACATTTATGTGAGTATGTGAGTTCCACATAAATGTGTGAATGAGATGGACTAGAACAGAATTAAAACAGCACAAGTGCACATAAATGCGTGAATGAGATGAACTTAAATAGAGTTGCACAGGATAAGTGACACAGGTGATGTTGGCCACAGATGCATGGGAATGGGACATAAGAATGGTCAAGTTCAAGCACCAAAACCTGAAAAAAGCTAGGAATTACACTTCTTCCTTCACAAGTAAAGTAAACTCCATTACTCATAAAGCTATATTGTTGCGTCCAAAATACAGATTCTGTATAGCATAAAACTATAAACATGTTGTCAGACACTAAATTGGGATAGGAGAAGAAGGGGGCTTAAAGATGCTTACCACGTGAATTTTTCAATTCAAGAGAAGAAGCTTTCTTCTTACAGCATCAAAAGGCTGAGACCAGACTTCTTCCCACAACATCTAGTAAATGCAAACTAACAAAGTTAGGCCAAACACAAGGACATAGACATGTACGTTTCATGAAGAAACAGGACATCCAGC
>JANVCQ010000004.1:3064455-3081464 GCA_025531925.1 Erythroxylum plowmanianum
TAAATGCAAACTAACAAAGTTAGGCCAAACACAAGGACATAGACATGTACGTTTCATGAAGAAACAGGACATCCAGCCAGATGCAATTAACATTCCAAAAATGTGTTTGCTTAACTCGTCTTAATAAATATCAAACTTCTTGCACCGAAAGTAGAAGCAGACCCAAGAAGGATAATCGTGCATCTGTTGATTACCAGTGAGAAGAAACCCAGACTCGGACTCAAGATACTTCATCATCGAATTTCGATACCGATATCATCAACAAAGAAACATGTCAATGTATATAAACACTGTTGACAACGTCTAGACAATCTAAAGAGCAAAGAGGTATACGAGTATTGACACAAACAGATTCATTACAGCAACAAGCACAACAGAGAACCTTAGTATATTTTTCAACATTACATAGTACAGTTACACTTGTACATACCAATAATAAAGCACTGTAATATACACCACAGCACACAGAATAAAGTACGACATGCAATATATTATCGGTAAGAAAACATCTTACTCCCAAAGTATTGGTATATAGATGAACAATTAACTCAACATATCATTTCACAGCTTGCTCTTCAACATTATGCCCTACCATAGGGTCGGTAACATTAGCATTGGCTCTCAAATTACAAAGCAAAGCATCACGACCGGTTAAAACTATTTTAAAAAATCCATCCACTTCCTTTGAAAGAAAATCTAGTCCCCGAGAAAGTTCTTCGGACGCCTTTTTCAGCTCTGAAATAGAATTCTGAATTGTCTCCTCTTTAGTGGGTTCCAACCCATCTTGGATCATGGGAGACACCTTCTTCACCAATGCATCAACAGAATCCAATTCCTTCAACATCGTAAATCGTTCATTGGAAGACATGTCCTTAATTCTCCCATTCACATTACTTTGCAAAGCAGAATATGCCTGGGACCACAGGACTGTATCAGGAATTTCCAAATCTAACAAATTCTTTGAAGAAACTGAGAAGGCTGCAGCCAAGATGCTACACACAAACACAGTCTCTACTTTAACTCCATACATCGCACGCATCAATACTTTTCCTTTGGCTGAGTTCTTAACCTTTGGCAGATCAATTGATTCAACAAGACGATGCAATATTGTGAAAATATTCTGAACTCTTGGATTTTTTAAAGAAATGTGATGTCTCCATTTATCAAGGGAAGAACATGCCCGCATATACCGTTCTGATGTATTGGATTCCAAATTATGCAGACCACAGTGAAGCAAGAGATGGCCCTGGTTGAGTCGCGTGATCTCAGAGCTAAAAGCAATGCATATATCAAGCAACTTCACACTGATGTCCAAGTACACATCTATCCACTTCTCGTTCCAATCAGTCACAGGAAGCTCAAGATCTGTAATAAGGGTTTTTATGTCGGTATGAGTTTCACAAAGTGCTTCCATAGCTGATTTCATCCATGTCAAGCTAAGAACATCATCTTTGTTTTCTGGATTGAGCTTTTTCAACCTCTCAGCCAAATTTTCCTCAAAAGCGATCAATAGAGAGACAAGCCTAGGAGACAGCCGAGAGCTCTTTGGTGATATTAATCGAAAAGGATTTCCAAATGGAAAAAATGAGCGGTGAGGATTCTGTGGCCGACTCATTTGATTATTCACTACAAGATGTTTAAAAAACAAAATTATTAGAATAGCTTGCTTATAACATACATACAAAACAAATTCAACAAAATCTCAACTCAAAGCATCAAAAACGAAATTACTAGCAATAGATTCAGTACAGCATACATGCAAAACCCAGTAAAAGAAATCAACAAAACCTAGACCAACAGCTGGCCAACAAGACGAACTTAACAACGAAATTGTTACACTGTTCATAATGCCATCACAGAAAAGTTGTGCCATATATATAATCTCCAAAACCAAATAGTACATAAAACATTATGTAACCAAAAAAAAAAAAACTTTGAAATTATCTCCCCTTATCTCATCCACCAAGAAGGGTTCAACATAATTTCAGAAATAAATGACCATCAATTCAAACCTTAATACATTTTCAATCAATTTAACCAAGAACCATTTAAAGAACAATCAAGTACAACAAAACAATTGATACCACCTTACCTAAATGCTAAATTCACGTACTAAACTGAGATTATTGGCGAGAATTCGCACGTCAAAACTCAGCCCAGTACAATTACAAAAACCTGAAATCTAACACTAATTCAACGATCGAAAACAGCCGCCGATCTTCGCTTTGCAAAGACAGACAATATCTTTGACCTATTTAACATTGCATAAGAATAAAAAAGAGATACAAAAAGTGCAGAGAGATTCGTACCTGGAACAGTCCTTGAAAGTTCCAGACACGGAAGATTGAACCGTTGCTTAAAGACAGCTTGTGATTAGGTGTTTCTTTGTGCTTTCTTTACAGAATGGGATATATAAAGCACGAGTCACCGCCTGTTAGAAAGATATAGTCACAGGCAAACACGTGGAAACAATTGAATGGAGGAAGGGAAACTGTGAGGAAAGTTAACTTTCATGGGATAAGGATTACTATACTGTACACGCGTTCCCACCAATAAAGAATGGGGTTGACCGTCTCCACTAGGCCAAGATCACCCATGGGCGTTAACTTGCATTGAAGTACAAAGATGAACCAAACGACTTGTCGCAGTACGCCATGTCTGAACTCATATATACGTATGGGACTTAATTAATAATACGTATTTAAATATATACACATTAAAAATGTGAGGGGAGGAAGGAACTTTCTAGATGGTGATGTATATAATATATATATATATATAAATAAATCAATATTTTATTTTAATCGTAATAACACCGACAGTACTTAATAAAAATCTCATTGAGACTCAGAATTTAAAGAGATCTGATAATACACAACATTATTCTTAACTATTAAAAAGACCAAACAAAACCATATAAATTTGAAGTGTCAAATAATAAACATAGATCGATCGAATAAAAGGAAACATACCAGGTATATAATATTTCTTGAATCAATTTAATCCTGATTTGAAAATAAAATATTTATTTAAGAAGGAAAATTTTTTATTTTAATTTTTTTATTTACAATTATTCGTTAAAATACATGTATTTTATACACTTTCTTTTTTAGCAAAAAATATTTATTGAGTAAATATTAATTAAATTATCTTAAACGCATAATTACTTATAAATTAAAATAAATTGTTTGTTAAATAAAGAAATCAATTTAAATATATTTAAAACTCCTATTTAAAGAATTTAAAATCTTTAAGACTTAAAAAATTTTGAAAAAATTTCTAAAATTTGAATACGTTATTCCATTTTATTAATTTTTAATAGTCAACAAAATTATACAATGGAGTATATCAATATTTTAAAAACCGAACTTGAAGTTAAACTGTTAAGATAAGAGATTTAAGATTTAAAAGATTCAATTAGTATTGAATCATCATGAAATTGATTCAATAAACAAAATTAAGAAGTATAAAATATGATTGAAGGAGACTGTCCTCATTGATCGAAAATTTTAAATTTTAATTAAAAAAAGATTGTTAAATAAAAATTTATTTATTTATTTTAGTTTATACAATGAAATAGTTTATAAAAATTGATTAATTAATTAATAATTTATTTAATTGTTAACAAAAAAATTATTAAAGTAAATTTAATTAAAAAATTAAAAAATAATTGGCTTAAAATTTGTACTGTTAAATTACTCAAATCGGTTCGTTTGTTAACCATTGGAGTAAACCGCAAAGGAGGCAAGTAGAAGTTCAACATCAAATAAAAAAGGAAGACATTTGAAGTCCGAGTATCAACAAGGAATGATGTAACATGAAGATCCTAATCAATTTGGTTTCCTTCCAAATGAAGGATTTGAACAGAAGACGGAAAAACCAAAAAGACGGGTTTTGCTGCTGCCTATTATTTTTCACATTTGTAATATATTCAGTTTTAAGACCAAAGAGAAGAGAAAGTCGTCACCTGAAACTTCTGACAGAGATCTAAGTCTTCAGTGAACAAAGAAATCAACCAAACCAACCCGTAAGCTAAGAAATGGGCATATACATCCAAAGCCAGATCGTTTTGAATACGCCAAATGCTGATGAATTCTGACAGGTAAGGTATGTTCTGTCATTAATGGCGAAATGTCAAAGCCACGACAACCAGAAAGGAGACCCACTCACGTGAATAGATGAGGTGGAAACATGGATGGATTACTGCATTTGCTACAAAAGAAGTAGGTCCATTGTCCCCTAAAACAATCCAATTGTTGCAAGCTAGCAATGATGTTGAGTTTACACTAAATGACTTTGGCAAAGTTACAACTAAAATAAAGATACGATCTTTCTTAACTGTCATTCAATTCAAGAAGTTGAGAAAAACTGTAACTCAGTTGGTTAATAACGGAGATATGCTGTCATCCAGTTGAATTTATAAAGAATTCTAGAAGTTGAGAAAAATTATAACTCAGTTGGTCAAGAACGGAGATATACTATCATTTAGGTTAAGTTTGCTACTTAATTCTTGAGTCATAGTCTCATAGACTAATAAAGTCAAAACTAACGTATCCTATACTCAAGACTCTTCGCTTTGTGAGAGTTTAGATCATAATGTACGCAATCTTCTCTTGTATTTTTACAAAAAAACTATTTTTGTGACTTTATGATAACAAAGGAACAACTTTACCGATTATTCCAACACTCATCCTCAAGAGACTAGTAAAGTGATTGACTTTAAAATTCAATTCAATCTTCCGAAAGACGATTGATTAAGAGCACTCTTCATTTAAGTAGGAGACACAAACTCATGGAACAATTTACTTGAATCACATAATTTAGAGAGTTATTATATGCATATGATGATTTACTTGCAATATAGTAACTATGAATTCCATGGATATAGAAAATAAAAAGGAAGAACTTCCTTGGACAAATGACAGTAGACAAAAAAGCATAAAAATAATGCTTTATATAGATAATAAATACATCCGTTCGATTTTACAAATGAGATGAAATGAAGGGAAGAGGTACATGAAAATAAATGAAGATCATAGTTTCTTATAGAAGATACAACAATTCATAAACAGTCTCTTTATTAGTCAGGGATATGACTGCGTACTATTAAATTTTTTCAAACTCGGTATTCCGCGGAATTTTTACTGGGTTGTTGTGATAGAACAAGCACCCTAAAATATGTATCAGAAAAGGAGGAACATAATTGGTGCATCAATAACTTAAAGAGACTTGAAACTTGATAGTCACCTAATGCTATCTCCATCTATCTTCATCTTGACTTTTATCCGAAGTCCCTTCATTGGATTCTTCATCACCAAATCTTGCAACGTCATGGTTCTCTTATTCATAATCATGGCTCAAGATTGAAGCTTCTCTGACTAACTGCTGTTCCTGAAAAATAAGGAGCAGAGCTATTTCAACTCAAGAGAACAGAAGAACTAATAGAGGATTTGGTTTGTTCTTTTATCAAAAACACATTGCAGTCTTCGGAAGAAATGATACTTACATCACGAAACAGCAAGTCATCTGCCTCAAGCATGTGGATCACTTGCCACATTTTGGGTCTCTTAGTTGCATCAGGATCAATACATCGAAGAGCAACCAATAAAATGCGTTTAAGGGCTTTTGAAGCAGGCATTTCAGGCAACTTAGGATCAATCACTTCCTCTGATTTTCTATTACTAACCATGGATTTGAGCCAATCTACCATATTAACCTGCAATTATTTACACAAACAAAGTTAAAGTAGGCAATAATGATCAGCACATCAATTTCTAATAGAGTACTAATGCTAATACTAATACTAACCTCTGCTTTTGGTCGATTATAATCAACTGGGCTTCTTCCAGTTATTGCCTCCATGACAAGTATGCCAAAACTATAAACATCACTTTTCTCGTTCAGCATACCGGTGTAAGCATACTCTGGAGCAACATATCTGGAGATCAAGCAAAGAAGACATAACTTCTTCCTTAATATAAAAGCTCCAACAAATGTTTCCATGCAATTGTATGTACTATGGTAGTAGCTTCATCATCATGAATGGAATAGAAATAATTAAACTGATAATAAAATTTCCACTGTTTAGATTATAAGGCATCATCTCAGGAATTCGCAAACCAAATTTGAGCTCGATCTAACGATGAACAACTCCATATCGGGACGGAAAACCAGAGTCAAACTCGAAACGAAGAGACGAACTTACCCAAATGTTCCCATCACTCGTGTAGTGACATAGCTTCTCTCAGAACATAATAGCTTGGCAAGTCCAAAATCAGAAATCTTTGGGTTCCACTGGCGATCAAGGAGTATGTTGCTAGCTTTTACATCTCGATGTACAACCTTTGGTTCCAGACCCTCGTGAAGATACGCCAATCTGGAAATAAAGCGAACATATACCATAACTTGGTAGAATTGACCTAAATCAAAGCATTACAATGTATGGAGCATACATACCCTTTAGCAGTTCCAAGAATAATATTCATACGAATATCCCATTTTAGAGGACTGATCTCCCCAACATCACCGTGAAGCCATTGTTCCAGGTTACCATTGTCAATGTACTCATAGACTAGCATCCTACACAATAAACATGCACACAGAAAACAATTTTACCAGGTTTTGTCTCAACAAATCAACAAAATCAATCTCAAATACCAACCTGTAAGCTCCCTCCTCACAGTATCCAAGCAACCGCACAAGATTCTTGTGTCGAACTCGTCCAATCGCATCCGCTTCCACTTTGAATTCCTTTTCAGCTTGACCCCTGAATGATTATTCACTTGTGTTGAATATTTCGAACACGGGTAGTGAAAAGAACGTAAACAACGATGCAACAGAGTAAAATCAAAATGAAAAAAGAAAACCTGTTGTTGAATAAGTTTTTAACAGCGATTCTAGTACTATCACCAAGAATGCCACGGTAAACGATGCCATAACCGCCTTCACCAATCACATTCTCTGGACAGAACCCATTAGTAGCAGCCTCCAGCTCTCTAAAAGTGTACCAGCGGCCCCATCCAAGATGCGACACCTCTGGCCTCTCATTCGCGCTCCCAATTGATGCCGTGTTGGTCTCGCACGCCCCTCTGCTCTCCCTGGTGGATAACACCACGCGGTGCTCCGTCTTCCCCGCATCCACCTGAATCTCCTGCAACTGAGGCGCGTGCTGGTTGATGTGCTTGTGATTTTCATTGTCCACGAACGCGACCTCCTGGATTTCTTTGGATATTGGAGGCATAGTCGTTGTAGTTGAGTGAATATGTTTTGGTTTGCGTCTTTTGCTGCGAGAAGTTAGCCACAGAGAGAGGAGGAACAGAGCCAAGACTATAAATGAACCCAGTAAGATTCCGATCAACACCCAGAGTCTCAGTCCGAAGATTGAGGTTCGTCTCGAGAGCTCCGTGCTCACAAGAGCTGCATCGAACAAGGACATTGTTTCCAATCAAGGGCTCAAGGCCTCTGTGCCATTACTAAGAAGAACTCTAGCTCTCTCTCTCTCTAGAGCTGGAGAAGAAAGGAAGGACTCAGCTTGTTTGATGCTACTTATGAAGTTTAAAACTTTATAAATCAAACCTTATATTTTACGGGATTGTAACGATTTAAAAATATAAATAAAAATTCCCTCAAAAAAAATATATAAATAAAAATATTTTTGCAATATTATTATATAAATTCCGAATTTTTAATATACACTATTATTTCTTGATTGATA
Source organism: Erythroxylum plowmanianum (assembly GCA_025531925.1). Taxonomy (NCBI): domain Eukaryota; kingdom Viridiplantae; phylum Streptophyta; class Magnoliopsida; order Malpighiales; family Erythroxylaceae; genus Erythroxylum; species Erythroxylum plowmanianum. Next base: position 3,072,170 of record JANVCQ010000004.1, read on the forward strand.
ATATTATTTTTAATCTTGTATTTAGTATTTATTTTAGTAATATATGCGATGCACTAAATTTTGATTGATTTTTAATTTCACTAATATTTATATTAATACACTAACTTTTAATTATTTCTTTAATATTTATAATCAGTGTTTTAAAAATCAAACCAGAAGTTAAACTGTCAAGATAAGATATTGAACTTGTATCATATTATCATAAGATCAGGAAAAAAATTAAATATAATTAAAAGATGTTGTTTAAAGTTTAATTTAAAAAGAAAATTTATTTATTTATTATAGTTTATAATAATTTATTAATTTATTAAAACTGATCGATTAATTAATAAATTAATTAATTTTTGACAACAAAAATTATTAAAATAAATAGAACTTGAAAGTTAAAAACCAAAAACTAAAAAGTCGGACCATTTAAAATTTTTATGTTGAACAGTTGAGTTTTTTATTATTGTTTTAATAATATTTAAGATTGATATAATATTACCTTAAATTATATATTAAACTATTTAAGATTGATATAATATTACCTTAAAGTATATATTAAACGATAAACATAATGACATTATTTTAAATTTTAAACGATGCCGTTTCAAATCATGCACCGCTTGAATCCTTGTCATCAAGTGATAATAGGCGTGATTTATGAACCAGGATTTTTGTGATGCCACGTGGCAGCATCACAGCATGATTGAGATTGAGTCTTAATTTGGACAAGAGTAAACTTTAAGAGACTTCTCTTGGTCAGAGGAACCAGACTATGTGTATGTGTGTGTTTTCCTGTCTGAAAGTCAATCATTCATATGCTCTCTTTCATGCTTTTATTAAGACAAAGTAATCTTAAAAAGAGAATTTCTGATATATTGTCATTTATGTAACGTCCAGACAATAACGGTGTTTTGTTGATGAGGACGAAGCAAGACCATAGAGATAAATGAACAAAAAGAGACCACAAACATATTAATTTTTAAATTTATATTAAATAAATTATTAAATACATTTTAAAATTATATGTTTTAAACACGATTGACAAAATTGCAAATCGTGACATTCCTCAGTATGCAAAGCTCCCCGCTTTATAAGGATCGGGATAATAAAACTTCGCCCTCTAATTTGAATTGATTCTCTAAACCTAAACTTAATCGGATAACCAATTGGAGTTTAATCTTAGTATTACTTCCATTTTCATGCCCATTTCTTCTCCTTTAGGTTCATATAGCAAACAGAAAACGCTTAACTTTAGCCAGAGGGACCTATTTTGGATGGCACCTATGAAAAGAGAGAACCATTTCAGAAGCTCTTGCCTGTTATTAGATATAAAAACCGGCATTCCCCTTCTCATTTTCATACATCACATGTGAACTGTGTAAGCAAAGCCTGAGAATTCTAGAGAACTATTACAATGGCTGACTCTGATGACTGGCCCGATTGTTCCCAGTGATCGTAACGTCAATAAAGCTTCGAGCAAGCCATACCCAGAATTTTCACAAATCATTCAGTCTTCTTCTCCAGCTCATCAATTGCAGCCAGTCTTTCAACAAGGGGAGGATGCGAATAGTGATAGGCCGAGTACCACGGATCTGTATTCATGGCTGATAAATTTTCCTCCTGTAAAACCATCAACCACCCATTTGGTCATTCTCATCAAATTTCACCATAATACCAGTAAGCTTGCTTTAGTTTGTTAGATCCAATAAGAAGTCTAACACCCCACTATGAGGAGAGAACTGTAAAAGGGGCACATTTGAGAGAGAGAGAGAGAAAGCTCATCATCACCTGTAGTTTCACAAGAGCAACACGAAGAGCAGGGGCATAATTGAGCTTTGTAGCAAAAGCATCAGCCTATAGAGAACAAGGGACAAATTAGATTGAGATTCAGAAATTTTCCAGAAGTGGAGAAACAGATAAATTGCCAGTGTGTGTGTACGATTTGAATGAAAGAGAGAGACGAGAATACCTGAAATTCAAAAGATCGACTCACAAGATTAAGACCAAAGCTTACTAGATGTTGAAGAGGTATAACAGTATGCTGCAAACAGTAAAACCAGGTGATGGTATTTTTCAATCAAGAGTAAGCCAGCAGCCAATGTATCAACCGAACAACTTTGACTCCATAAAAATTATGCCCAATTCAACATACAAGACAATTTTCTCTATGGCAATACCTGAAATATGATCAATCCTATCAGCACTGGTTGTGTCTCAAACCCAAAACTTCGGAAAAGATCGGTGGAGTTCCTCACAAGGGTATATCCACCAAATTGCAAAAATGTGAGGATCTGCAGCAGGCATGGAATTCATGCAGAAGAGATTAACAATAACCATAATGAATCCTACACCTCAATGAGAGAATTTCCTACCAGTTCTCATCTTTTCAAAAAAGTTTGGTGTAAACTGACATACTAGAAGCATATAACAACCTAGTTGAGCAAGAACAAGAAGATGGAAGAATATTTTCAAAACTCCAATACTCGTCATTAAGCTCAGCAACAGCAATCAGTTTCAAAAATTGAACATGGGATGACAAGTTATAGTTTGCACGCATACCTGCACAGCAATGAATGAGTACATCGTATGATTAAGTTTCCAATGCCCCAGTTCATGTGCGATGACTGCTACAATTTCTTCATCATTTTTGCACTGCAAAATATGATAAAACATATTTACAAGAAAGGATATAATATAACATGTGACCCAAAAAACTCCTGCAGTGAATTGTGGATTAAACCATATAAACAGAAGATGCAATGACGATTAAAGAAAAAGATTTCTCACCTGCTGAATCAATGTATCATAGAGGACAATTCGCTTGTTTTTAAAGAATCCATACATATAAGCCTGCAGGAAAATAACGCAATTAAGATTGCTTGACACTAAAAGTAGTAATCAGTAAGACCATTGCGCATATTTTTGTAAGAATGTTGAATTAAATCTTTAAATGTGCATAACATTAAAGCTGAAAGAAAATTAATGCAGTCACTTATTAAATTTTCATTAAACTATTCAAAAGTGATTTTGAAGGTGAGCCCTAATTATCTACTCCATCCTCCCAAAACATACAAGAGAACAGTAGCTTTGGACCTTTTCATTTCGAATATCCAGTACATTACACATTTCACTTCATGTATAAAACTAATTAATATGGATGAATTTAACTCTGAGCCTATACTTGGAAATATAGTAGTGGCATTTTTCAATTGGGTACTCAAAGTGATTAAGCAAAAGGACCATGAAAGAGACAAAGAAGAGGAAGAAAAACCAACATCTCATGTTTCGTGCAAGATAAAATAATAGCGAGAAGCATTGTCACTCCATATCAGGCAAAGCTGTTATAATGAATTTAGTATTATATGATTATAGAGGATGAATACTCACATTGCTGTGGCTTGACCTTGTAGATCCATCTACAACAAACAACTTTTTTAATGGAAAATTGAGGGAGGAAGCAAGCTTCTCAATTTTCTCCCTCAGCCCTCCTTCTGGAAGCTATATTTCACAGCACAAGTAAAGAAAATAAGATAAGATATCTCTACAAAATATTGTATAAATACACACGAAGGAATGTAAAGAACTCACAGGAGTAAACTTGTTGAAAAGAGGTGCTATCAAAATTGGGTAGAGTGTCATCATGACAAGCGAGAGAACAAACATAAATCCCCACAGATAGATGGCCAAGTAAGGACCTCCTTTCTGCGAGTATGTGTATGTTAGAATATCTCATATTAACTAAACATGAAAATATTAAAGGATTTACAAGGATCAATTATCCAAATGACTAGTTTTAGTCATTTTGGCAATGGTTGACTCAAGGCCAATATTTGTTAATGGGCTTTACACTCTACCCCTATTAAAAATTTTAATATGGTATCAAAGTAGGTTTGAACCGACTTATTAATTTCCCAGTTGTCTGTCTGGATATCCAGTCCCAATGGCCCGGTCTGGTTATCGCTGCATTTATTTCAAGTGACAACTGGATGTCCAATCCAAGTTACACTTGAGGGGGGGTGTTAGAGTATCCCATATTGACCAAACATGAAAATGTTAAAGGATTTATAAGTGATAAGGATCAACTATCCAAATGACTAATTCTAGTCATCTTGGCAATGGTTGACTCAAACCCAATTCTTGTTAATGAGCTCTACACTCTACCCATATTAAGAATTATAATAATGTACATAACGTTGGATAACCAAAATTTTCACCATAAAGTTTTAAATTATTGTTTATTCCACAAATACAAGCAGAATACAGACCTGCACTATTAAAATGATTGCAGAGACAATAGGCGGGCCAAGTACAATAGCAAGGAGAATTCCTTTAACCAAGTCCCTGAGGAATAACCATATTGTTTGCTACAAAGAAGATAAGGAGCTCAATTAATATACTGTCTTATTTCATATATAAAGTGAAGTCAACTGAAAGAAAATGCAAAATCTTTACAAGCCAAGATAAGAAAGAATAAAAACAACTAATTTGAGGATGTAAAATGTACAGAACAAATACCAACTTTATTGAAACCATGGCGTGCCTCAATGACAAAAGTTGAATAGAGTGAGAAAGGCAAATCGGTGACCTGCAGAAGAACATACTATCAATTAGAATGATTAAGTAATTCGAAATGTAAAGTAGGCCCTAAACTGTAATAGGATATAAAATCCTAGACTCAAAGGACTAACTGATGATCAACTAGTCAAAATTTAAGTGCATACCTGAGACCAAATCATGACACCAGCAAGGAAAGCAAGTGTATGCAGAATTTCATTCTCAACATTCAGACCAGCTAAAACCAGAAAGTTTCCTGCTTTCTGTAGTTAGAAAGGAATCTTAGATGGTCATGATATAACCATGTGGTTAGGCTACACTAGCACTGGAAATAAGCACTCACCGTCCAAAACCAAGGCAAAACACCGAAGTACAAAATGGCAGAGTCCAGAACTATCGTCACAAATTCGTGGACAAAATTGAAGTAGCTAGAGAAATAGAAAGGAGAATGATATTTAACACTTGCAATTGTAGGTAGAGAAAAAAAATAGAAAGAAAAAAAGCAAGATGCAACAATTAAAAATGTAGAGAAGTGATCAAAGAGCAAACCTTTTATCAAGACTATAAGCTCTAGATTTCTCAAATTTCTCTCTACTGATTACTCCTTCCAATGTTTTTGGAAGAGTTGGCAGTTTCAATGCAGAATGTTGCCGCAGATCCAAATAAGTTTCAAACATGTACATCAGTATCATAAAACCTGTAAAAAAGGTAATATAAAGAATAAGTGAGAATTATGAACTAATCAAGGAAAATATCGGCGCATCGATGAGGATGACTAGGACAAAGAGAAGTAGAGAACACCAAAGATTCAACCTTCCACAAATGACAAAAGTTTCCAACATCTTGCTATCTCCCAATGGATTATAAGTTATAACGTAGCATTCTCAGTTCAACAGATCTCCAAGAAATACCAAAAAAGTTAGGTCAATAAAATAGCCAGTTCTACCTTACAAACAATCGATTGCCCTAGTGTTTCCAAAACAGGCTCAACAACAAACCCAATTGGACGAAAACTATAATGCTCAACAATAGGGCCACTCCATATAAATTTCCAAATAGATACCCCACACAAAGAAATGGGCAACCGAGCTCCTCAGTTCTTTGGTTCTAGTAAGAAGATCAAAGAACAGTGAATCTAAGTAATTCCAATTTCTTGGCACGAGCAAAATAGGGCAAAGCTAGAAAAGATGTGTAGTTCCATTGAAACAAAGAAAAGACACTATCTTGAGCGTTAAAACCTCATAATTTGTTATCTCAAAAGACTGATGAACATTTCAAAAAGAACAAGAATGGAAGCGCACAAGATGAAAGAAAAAGGCAGCAAAAGGAAAAGAACAAGAACAAAAACAAATAACAAGGAATTCCCAGACATGCAAATTAGTGAATCTCATGAAATCAACATTAAACATAATGCAAAAAAAGCAAAATAATCAAAAACTTGGCAAAGAGAAGGAAATGAAGGACAAAAGAAGAAATAAATGAATTATAGCAGAACAAGAAAAACCCAGGTGTAGAAAGAAAAGGGAAATAAGAGAATACCAACAACAGCTTCCATGTAAGGAAACGCCATGGATTAAGAAATCGGTAGAGTGTAGAGAGTAGAGAGAGTGGGGATTTAGTTTTGGATTTCTTCGAATAAAATGGCTTTTGCTGGTAGGCTGCCTATATTGACATTTAGCATCATCGTCTCAAGTCTCAAAGACCCGTTGCGAACCGACTCTTGTAGCCCGTGTACTTGGCCCAACAGCAATTTTTACTCCCACTTTTAAATTATATTCTAGTTTCTATAATGTTTTTAAATAGTCATATTCACAATTTTATCTCGAGACTTTCGAAAGGTAAAATGTTTCATTTATAATAATATTTTAATAAATAATTTTACCTTTCGAAAGTCAAATAGATAATTTCATTGTAATATTTTAAAATCTAAATAAATATAATTAAATATACATATTTAAAAAATTTATAGAAAGAACCATATAGAATTCATTCTTACTATATATTATATATATATAGATTATATATATGAAAATTTTAAGATTTTGAGTTTTTTAAATAAATATTTTTCTTTTTTACAACCCTTCGCCATTTAGTTACTTTTATAAAGTAACATCTTAATGCTTATAAAAAAAGGCGCCTTTTTGGTACATAGAGCATTTAGGGCTATGTTTTGTTCATTTAGCCGAATGGTAATAAGAAATATAATAAATATCGTGAGTTAATTTCTCGGTAAAGAGTATATAAAAATATTGTTCATCTAATAATATATAACTAACCATTTCTTTTCATTTCCTTCAATTTCTTTCTTCTCATATTAATTAACCAAACACCCTAGCAATTATGTTCACCTCAAGGATCATGGCAACTTTAGGTTAAGCATCCCTATCCTAAGCTCCCAATAGCCCTATGAGTTCACAATTTAGTTGGAATCAAATTGGACCTCACTTAAATTAATTGAATTTTCAATCAATTCAACTTCATATTTAACGATTCAATCTAATATGAAATTTAATTATTTTAATAAATTTTTAATTAGATAATATTTTTTGCAATTTTATTTTGTATACAATTTTTAACTTAATTGATAAATTTTAAGCCAGGCCCTTATTTTTATTTTTGAGCTGAGCCCAAATGGAAGAGAGTGGAACCCAGCCCAACTATCGCCCCTTTAAAATATTTTTTAATCTTTAAAATTATCTAAAAATAACTTTTTAAACTTTGGTTAAAAATAATCATAAAATATGTATATAACACATATAAATTAATTAAATATTATTAATATAATAATTCAATTTAATTTTTAAACTTTATTTAAATTAATAAAACAGAAAGAAGCACGACGTTTTTACCCCACGCATATATTTGTTCAAGGACCTGGCTACTTTCTACCAGCCCAATACCTCCGGCTGGGCTTAAGAATCTGCTTTAGGAGTGCCATTTTAGGTACATTCCAGTGCTCAACATGCCTGAAAGACGAAGCATATCAAAAAAACCCAAAGGAAAAGCCGAAACCTAACGTGAATTGTGGATTACATTGAAAACTCACCTGCATACTCTTCCAGATTCCTCATCAAAGAAATACTCTGTATATCCAGTAGCTGTTACAAATCATAACACAGTCGTCAGTAATATGAATTGTGAGCTCCAAAGTAGCAACAGGAGGGGTTACCTGAAAGAATGGGTTTCCAGGGGAATCTCATGGTACAACTAAATTTCCAGTGTCCAATTCCTTTATCCTATAAGCATAGCAAAGCATATTTTATTTTTTGTATGGGGTTCTATGCAAATCATTAACATCTTATTGACCAAACTTGAGCAATAAATTGTTATCTGGAAGTATAATCCATGACCAAACCTCAAGATCTTCCCACTTCATAAGTTTCATATTCGATTTCTCAAGGAGTAACCCGAAATTTGTACAGTTCCTTTTGAAACGACCGAGACCTTTGAAAGAACCAGCAGGATCAGCGAATTCACAGTCCTCTTCATACACTTGGAGTGTGAGGTTACCTACCGATTTTGTAATTACAAACAATTACAAGAATGAAGCAACAGAATAAGAACCAGTCCGAAAAGAGATTTAAAACCTGTAACGAAGTACGATCTCTCAAAGTCCTCTTTAATCTTTTCCACCACTATTGCACGGTCAACAGTTCCCGACTCATCAACGGCGAGGTTAAAGTCCTCCCGAGTCTCTACAGTTTTGGACGGTGAACGGAAAGCAGAAGCAGCAATTCCCAAAAGCTCGGAGCCGTACCACGCTAGCTTCAACAGAGCATTCTCTGGTTTTCTGGATTCAGATGAATCGGCGATCGGATTCTGCTGCCCTTCGCATCTTATTATTGTATTGATTTTACTGCCACGATAGTTGGGCAAAAGAGCGAGACGGTTATGGTGATGCGAGTTGGGACGAGCAGTGACGACTGGACAATTGACGAAAAAGGTCGCCATTTGTGATAAAAGTGCTTACAGGAGCCGATTGGTTTCTTCGGCCTTTGAAATATCTAAGCCCGCGAAAAATGGTGGCCATAGAAAAAGTTTGGTAAGGCCTAAGTTAAAAAATCAATGTTTTAAATATCAGTTTGAAATCTTAAATTAGTCAAAATTTTAATTTATTTAATATTTTTAAAAAATTAATCAATTTATTAATTAATCAATAATTTTTATAAACCAATTAATTTTTATTTAATAGTCTATTTTTTAATTTAAATCATTTTTTAAATTCTTTAATTTTTCGGATTCATACAAAATATTGAGATGATAACAAACGAGGGAGATGCTATCTTAAATAAAATAGTCATAGTTGTGACAAATTACGATATTGGTCAATAAGAACAAGCAAAAAGTAACAATTGTAGAAGACAAGCTGCAAATAACAGAGTAACTGGAGAAGTGTTCATCAGGAATTTGTTTCCACTAATTCCATCCGTCTCTCATTCTCTTTTACATCTACATCTCAGGTTAGTTAAACGGAATGTGTTGGAATGGAAGGCATGCAAAGAGGGAAAGCAGCTAGCTGAACATAATTGAGGACCTAGAACAGAAGCCAAGCTCTGTCACAAGAAACGATCCCCTACAAGTCATTGAGTCCAGCTCAAGGCATTGGCTTATATCACACAAACAGTCAGCAGAAGCTCAAAATATTTTCCTGGAAAATGGTCAAAGCCCGTGCTTACCCATTTGGACAGATAATGAAATTGCTTCATTCGAAAAATGCATAGAATGAAACAGTGGCACGAGAGCCTGTCCTTTC
>JANVCQ010000004.1:3089980-3122291 GCA_025531925.1 Erythroxylum plowmanianum
TGAGCCTAAATATTTTTTTGTAATGACTTGTTTGATTTATTTATTAACCAGTCTTCTTTTCTAATTATGTATTTATTTACTTAAATTGTGTTATTTATTTTATTATTTATTATATATTTTATTAGTATTTTTATATATTAGGTTTTTATTTTTTAATATGTATATCCGTATATATGTATATATATTTCTTTTGTCATGTAACTTATCGAAAATAATCTCTCTAATTAAGAGTAAGGTTGCGTATAAGAGAACTTCCTTAAGCCTTGTATTTCAATGATACTTTTACTAATAGTTATTGATGTAGATATTTTTTAAGATTTAAAATAAGAAAATTTTCAAAACTAACAAAATTAGAAAGTAATTTTGGGTATTTTACCTTGCATTATATATATATATATACAAGTTAACTAATTCAACAGCTATGCTCATTATGAATGCAAACAAAGAGATTTACACAAATTTGTAGATTAATTATATGGATGTAAGACTCAACTTTGGTCCCTCTCTCCCTCATTCATCTTAATCCCCTTTATGCATATCAGGGTAAGCAAATTGAGTTGGGCATCTAACTCGAAATCGAATTTGATTAGAATCGAAGTTAGAGTTCGCATTTAATTATAATCAAGCTTATTCAAACCAATCCAACTCTGATTTAAAAAGATTCGAGTTCGAGTTTGGGCTGTCCGAAGCTCAACTTAGCATTGATGTTTAATGCACAAGACAATGCTATTCGAAGTTTCTAACCGTAATAAGGTTAGGCAGCTAATTTAGTACATGGAAACAAAACCAGATATGCAGATGATGATGAACCTTATCTCCTCGCCCTGCCCTTTGATTTGGATTCAAAATGGTGTTTCTTCAACTTTTTCTTCCGTGGCACCACAGTTTGGCTAGTGCCTTCTCTGAATGGCATCCCCATTAAGGCCAACATTCTCTGCCCTTCTCGGTCGGTGTTGGCGGTGGTTGCGATACACACATCCATTCCCCGGGGCTTGCCGAGTACATCAAACCTAATTTCCGGAAACACACTCTGCTCCCGGATTCCAATGCTGTAATTCCCATGACCATCGAAGCTATTCGGACTCAAGCCCTGGAAATCCCTTGCCCTAGGAAGTCCCAAATTGATGAGTCGATCTAAGAATGAGTACATCACCTGCAGATATAGAAACACTGAGCAAGATCAGGTGCTGAAATCCATTTAGTTTAGTAGAGAAAGTACAGACTGATTCAAAGGAAGAAACATACATCCAATCTTAAAATAATAAGTCCAGGACAAAATGATGAAGATGCATTCCCAATCAAATACAATTAGCAAGAACATATGTGAAATTGCAGATGGTACAGTGCTTTTTCCTGCAGCGTGACAATACGTGAAGTGTGATATAAATGAAAACTTGCCCAAAAGACTCCCAACACTACGGCACTTGGTTTTCCGGTCTTCCCAGAGGAGCCCGGAAGGCAAACACACAATAATCCTAACGTTGGATCTTTGTACTGAGACCTAGGCCAGAAGAATCTTGGAGTTTAGACATTCATACATATCAAAGTGCAATACCTATCATTAACTTGGAAGCATAACCCATGCTCTTCTTCACCATGTTACATTCAAGTATAACATTGCAACTTCTCCTACCAGTTTTGCGTCGAGTGATCAAGTTTCTAGTATGGCTTTTGGGAAACAAATAATACTGTAATTGCCAATAAATATAGTAATCATCTATAACAGTATAAACTAAGCATCTCAAAGTTCAAGCTCGCAGTGTCGTGGACATTGGCGCCATGAAATTTGAGTTTCCATTAAACATGCTTTGAACACCATCCCACATTCAAAATCCAAGAACAAATTCACTATCTTATCTGTTAATAGCGAAATTATTACAGTAAAAACATGAAGCAAACTCACATTTCCTCGGAGTGTGACAGCAATCCCAAGAGGTTGACCCTCTCTGATCTTGAAGGTGGCAATGGAGTTCCTAGCTCGCGTCTTAACCGGTCTCTGCCCTGTAATCAATGCCAAATCATTAATTGCCGCTTCCAAGCCCTTGGCATTCTGTGCAGCATCTCCAATCCCACAATTCACCACAATTTTCTCAATTTTCGGGACCTGTGCGGTGTTACAACGTAAGCCCCAAAATCCCCAACCTTATCTAATACGATGGCCTTATAAACTTAAAGAGTATGGACTCGAATACCTGGTGGATGTTAGTGTAAGAAAATTCTTCTTTGAGCAAAGGAACGATTTTCTCGAGGTAAGTGGTCTTGAGTCGATTGGCCTTCTCTGACTCCGACTTCTCTACCAGCACTGCTCCTGTTGCTCGAATCGACACGACACCATTGCCGTTTCTTGGGTTTCTGTATGACACCGGTATTGATGATGGAGGGAAGAGTATGGAGTACTGGCCCCGATAAGACAACGCAGCTGGGTTCAAGAGTGACGCAGACGCCATTAGAAGCGGGGATTAATTGTCTCCGTAAGCCAGAGCGAGGGAGGAGAGAGTGTCAAAATGAAGGATTGGGCAGTAATACTATGGTACCGGATTTCTATTTATCTACGAAACCACCCATCAGATTGGAGTCAATGGTTGGGCCTTTTGCAATTTTAAGCAACACCGGTGGTGATTACTGGGTAGAGCTGTTATGTGAATGAGAAGGGATAAGTTATAAGGTAACAGTTAGGCGCCCTGTCGATATTTTCAGTTTTGCCATTGGCCACATTGATTAATTTTGACTCCTTTCGGCTCAGCAAAATGCAACTTTGTTAGTAGAAGGATCAGGGGAATAAATACCGTACAAATCGGCCAGTAAACAGAATGGTATACTTACCATTCTGGTTGGTATCATTAGTTTCTGTTAGATACTGGTCGGTATTCACAATATCAGATATATATTAGCCGGTACTATAAATTTGAAAAATAGTAAAAACTTATTTGCAATTTTTGAATATTTTAACCTAAGAAACAGACTCCCCCGCCCTTCCATCCGATTTCAGATCCTCTGTACCGAATAACCCTGTGCTCTCTGTATCAATGAATGGCTTGGATGGGAGGGGGACAGAGGACACATGGTTATTCGGTACAGAGGAATAGGTCCCCTTCCATCCCTCTTTGTTGCATCCCTTACTCTCACTGTCGACCCTCTCGAAGCTTCCTTCTTCTCATTTTTTCTCTCTCTTTCACCAACTGTCACTTTTACTCACAATCGTCGTTCTTTCTCTCTCTCATTCTCTTCTTCATCTCCGGCGGTACTGCTCTCCCTCTTTGGCGGTGCTGCTCCTTCCTTCATCCTCCCCGATCCACGCCAACAGAGATCCTTGGCTCCTCCACACAAAGTCCCAAAGACGTCACCGCCTTCAACCCTCCTCTACAAGGACCATCGCAGCACGTCGTCGTCACCACTGAACGTCTGAAGGAGTAGAGGGGGCTGATGCTCGCCCAGATCTACAGCCGAAGCTATGACCCGTCACTCGACCTGAAGACCTAACCCAAAACCCGAAGCTTGTGAATTATTTTTGGGTGTGTTTTTTTAGTTTTTGTTTTTTCCTACTTAATCACATTTTTTATTATGAATCCATTGGAACTTGGATATTGAAAGTTGGAATTTAGTTTTGTGATTCAGTTGGATCTTGGATTTGTGATCTGTTGGAACTTGGTTCTGTGATTTGCGAGTTGCGTGTATGTAGGTTGGATATTAGAGTTGAATGATTCATGTTTTGTGATTTGAATATTGGAGTTGAATGAGTCATTGTATTGTTCTGGTTTTGTGATCTGCGCGGGTTTAATTGAATTGAATATTGGAGTTGAAATAATTGTTTGGTTGATTTCTGGTTTGGTTTTGAGCATTGGTTTAAGTTTAACTGATTAAGAGAAATTTATGATAAGTTTTTTTATGAATGAAATGCACGACCTAATGTGAATATATGATGATGTTGATGTATTGAATTGATTCGATTGAAAGTTTGTAAGTTAAAAGTTGAAACAACTTAAATTAAAATTTTAAACCGAGAATATTAAAGTTACAAACTTGCAAAGACTTAAATAATTAATTGATACATTCTTAAAATTTGTGAAATGGTATTTCATTTTTAGTATTTGGGTATTGACTTTAGGTAAATAATTAATTGAATATAAAATTATGCAATTATAAATTAATAATAATTCAGTTGTAGTTAATGATAGTATTTGGGTAATAACTTTGGGCAAATAATTAATCGAGTATAAAATATGTTGAATTATTTGGTTATATATGTATGTGGGTTATCATAAATATTTATAATAGATAATATGTGAAAATAGTGATGTAACAAATGTGTCAAAAAAGAACTTTTTTTTCAAATTGTGAACATGTTGAAGGCTCCAATCATTTAAACTTTTTAATGTCAATTAAAAATGGTAAAAGCAACTTATATATTTAAAAACCAAATATAGAATAGTGTATATAATATTATGATTTGTTATAAATGAAAAGAAGATTCAAAGCTTTTAATAAGAAAAAAGTTTATATCTTTTAACTTGATCCTTATGTTATGAGTATATCCTTCAACTTGATCACTATGCTATGAATAGATGTGTATGAACAATTGTATAAGATACGCCATTCATTATTCGGTAATTATGTAAATCATATCATACCCTTCAACTTGATCCTCATGTTTGAAACTTTGAATTGAAATTGGTCGAAATTGTTGGAAATGGAAATTGTTTATGTATGTTTTGTGACTGTTGAAAATGGAAATTGTTTATCTATGTTCTGTGATTATTGGAAGTGAAAATTGTTTATGTATTTTGTGTAATTATATATGTTGAATAATTGAACTGTTAGTTTTTTACTTATAGTGAATTGTTTTCCATGAAATTGAGTTGTGTATAATGTAATCATACAAAATGAGTTATATTATATAAGATAGATATGACACCTTCACTGTACATAACATGATATCATACACTGAACCATCAATCACACATTTTCTAAACTCAAAATGTTATCGCATTAATCAGAATCCATAATTTACATCATTTCATACGACACAATACCATCCAAGGTTTACAACATTATCCTATGAGCTTAAACAACTCAGTACACACCAGATACAATAAACATGAAAAAATAGCTAAGTCTTCAATCTCAGCTGACCGACCTCTGAGCTAAATCTTACTATAACAGTTGCACAAAATATGCTTCTATGGAGTCTTAGAAGCTAGGTCGTCTCACTCTCGAACCTGAAAAGTAACTGTGCAATTTTGATAAGTTTTACGAACTCAGTAGAGTAACCATCCTCGATGGTTCACTCATGTCATAAAACAAGATCAATTATAGCATGTAATCATACAGCTCAAATCCACTTAACAAGTATCAGATACTATCACAGATAAATCATTTCTCAAATACACAGTTCAATCATATAACAACATTCACACAACTTTGCAATCATTCAATGAATTCAAATTATATGCGGTTGCGACATGTACGAGACTCACATTCATTTTTATTTTGTTGTGACTGTGTGCTTTTACAGTATTTCAAATTATCGGGCTCAGTCAATCAGTTACTCATTGATCACAACAAGCCATAGGCTCGAACCACATAGGCAAGAGCTTAAAGCTCATATCAGTAACAGTATTAGTAGCCACATCAGTCATAACTTCTTTATATTACATGCATTGGAATGAAGTGCATGCCACAATTCTGTCATCAATTCAATCACTTTCATTTGCATGTAATATAACAGTATATCAGTCACAGTATCAACTACCGTAACAGTCACAGTTGCAGTGGTCATCGGGCTAGGTCCGGCATTCAACCTTTCAATTGAGAATAAGAAAATCATTTAGGCCAACGCATTCATATTCAAGTAGCACTTCCAATATCATTCTCATGCATCAAAATGTCTCGGACAAATATTGTCCGAAATCCAGTACAAAATTAACACAATTCAGTACAATTCAATAAGATCGCAATACAGTTCAATAATGTACAAAACAATATGGTGAGACCATCTTAGGTTACTCACAGTATGCTCCAAATAACTATTGCCTTGATGTCCCGGCAATGTCTGGATATTGTCGTTCAACGTGCTCCTCTATACATACAATATATACATATATCACAATATTGCACAATTTTGTATTCATTAATGCACATTCATGTATACTAACCATGTATAATGCATGTTCATGATAATTTCGGGTTTCTTATCATTTATTTTGTTACACAAATCATTCGGATATCCACATTCCATTGATCAACTCATATTTGTTTAAAAGTATATCTTCGGGTCTATTTTGCACACTCAATTTCATCAGGAAAGTGAAGGAATTTGGTAATAATTCCTTCTAACAAATTATTCTCCTATGTCTTAAGTCTCTATTGATACTAAGATCATTCAATTTGGTTGATTATTCTATGAGTTATGCTTAAAATACCACAAACTATGCTCATTTAAAATTTTGGTTAATGCATGATTATACATTCAAGTTGTAAAACCCATATATCTCAATTCCTATATCCAAAAATTACAAACTTTATATCAATTTAAAGCCAAGATAATAATGTAAAACTTTAGTGAAGACATCTTAGTCTAGTTCAGCCTACATCAATATAGTTTATTCAATAACCACAGGATATGATTTCTGTCCCTGGTAGTACTTCAGCTTAAGCTATGACTCAATTTCATGCCAATTTTGAAAATCTTAAAGATAGAATTAAAGTTTGACTTCTTCAAGAACGTTGTAGAATTATGTCTCTAGTTTAATTTGAATTAAAAATCAACTCACTTAGAAATCTACAGCTCAAGTTATAATTAGAATATCGAAGCATGTTCATGGAAATTTTCCAGTTCATAACATTCCAATAGACTTCCATACTTTCATCCTATCAGTTACTTTCAAATCAATTCAGATAACTATTTTTATGGGGAGAAAGAAAAATTTCTTAGGAATCTATTGGTCTAAGTTTCAAGTCATTTAGAGTTTGGATGAAAAAGTTATAGCCAAAAGACTTAAGGTTGTTCAATGAAATTCTCTAGTTCATAACCTATACATACAGCCACTACATTTTCTCTCTCTAAAATGCCAACCTTCATCTTCTTCACCGAACTGCACTTCTCCTCTTCTTCTTTCTTTCTTTGTTTTTTTTCATTCCTTCAAATCACAAATATTATATTTGCTGCATAAACCATTTTTTTTATTTTCATCTTAATTGAACCCAACACAAATAAATCAAAATTCTAAAATTTTGTACATATATAGCAAAAATTGTACTGTTCACATAAGCATAAGCCATTTTTTTGGCATTTTTCTTCCATCTTCATTTGATGCATTTTTTTCTTTTTGTCATTTTAATCCTTCTTAAAACACAACACTACATTACTCTAAGTTCTCTTTAACTCCAACCTCACAAAAAATCCATCACTAAACTTTACCCAAACATTTACACATATATGTACTAAAAATAAAGTATGTTCATGAACTTCTCTGCACTTTTCTAGCTTTTAACAGATGCATTACTTTTCACTAACAACTACTCCTTCACTTCATATAACAACTTTCTATATTAGAATCTCACCTACCACTCATTCCTTATCATCTTTGCAACTCCTATGAGAATTGCGCACACACACAGTGAAGCCTAAGCCATATACGTATTTCACCAACACAATAGAGTGTATGTTTTTATCCACTTTCATTCCATCTAAAACTTTTCATCTTATCGACTTCATACCATGACTTCAATAAATCTTCCATTTATATCATTAAACTCATTTTAGTCATTTCCATGACATCTTCACATAATCATACGTGAACAGTGCAACAACCTTATATCCCGAACAGAGTATATGTACATTCATCGATTTTCATAGACTTCCGCATCATTTTCATTTTACTCTATTTTTCTACTCTTTTGCATCATCCATTTCAATATAACAACAGAAACTATTTCATAATTTTCTGGACGATTCCTATTTCATAAATCCATCATACAGGTAATTCAACACCAAAATCACACTTCATAAACTCATGCATGCATTTACATATTTACACCGTAAAAGCTACTTACATGCTTCAGCTTTACTTCTCAGCAGTAAAAGTGGATCAATTACAGACAGATAGAATAACACTTTGTTATTCAATGATCAGCAACCAAAGTAGTGTTTGGTGATTCTAGTGAAAACAACAAAGTACAGTAACCCAGCCCTACTAAACATTTCATTATGTGTGATGGTTTGCATGTCTTACACTGGTCACATAAATATGTCTGCCACGAGACACAATACAAGTGAACCATTTACCACAATACAAATTAGCCACTGGTCATGTATATATATCTATATCATTTATATACACGCTCTTCGGGCCCTAGGTCATGATATCAAAAAACAGTTTGATTTTGTGCCTAAAATTTACATACATCTATCTAAGTATATATATCGGGATAGCGATTCCACACCAAAGGGTTGACAACCTTAGTACTCCCTTATTAGATAGAGGTATGCTCCTTCTGATCTAAATCCCGAAGACTACTTAGATAGATGTATGTAAATTTCAGGCATAAAATCAAACTATCTTTCAGTATCATGACCTGGGGCTCGAAGAGCATGTTCTATATATATATATATATATATATGACAAACGACTAATTTGTATTGTGGCAAATGGTTCACTTGTATTGTGTCGCGTGGCAAACATGTTTGTGTGACCAGTGTAAGACATGCGAACCATAGACGTAATGAAATGTTTAGTAAGGTTGGGTTTATATATATATATATATCCACGTGTCACTAGATAATTGGTCCACAATCTAGTTCAAAAATACTCCAAAATTTTGGAAAATTTCTAAAATTCACAAAAAATTCCAAAATAATAATATGACTCTCCAATTAAATTTTTAACGCCAATAATTCACAATTCATATTTTAATTGCATTTTTAGCAATTAATTATATCCGAAAAATGTCAATGAATTGCACGGGAGTAGGAGTTGACACTTTAACTATACTCTGAACCAAGTGGAGTATAGTTGGTGAAATGATGAATTGCACGGGAACTACTGATTTTTCGGTCAATTAGGGGTTATGAAACGTTATTAGATACTGCTCATGAATTGCTTGAATTAAATGTTAATTCAAGTGACTAACATAAACGAGAACCTAATGAGTCACATGCATTGAAGAAGTGAAGAATTGGTAAAATGATTTTGGATGGGGATCTAAGATATGAGAGATGCATGACTAAGCTACACAAGTGTGGTAGTTTAGGGTCATTTGATTGTGAATCATATGACATATGTGAATCTTGCTTATTAGGTAAGATGACAAAATTGCCCTTTAAAGAAGGGGTGAAAACTTCGTGCTAAATTAAGTGAGATTAAAAACCACTTAATTCCCACTAACTCTCCATTGATGTTGGGGGTTAGAGGAAGTTCAAATAGTGTAAGAAACATCAATTTTTGTGTAAGTGTTGTGGTAAAACAAGAGTTTTTTTTTTTGTTGAAGTGTTCATCTTCTCTCACTCTCTACAAACACTCTCTCAAAGAATACACCACAAAGCTAGCACTTTATGTGTGTTCTAGCCATTCTTCCTAAGAGGTTTCAGGCTTCTCTTTTCGTGCGGACATCGTTAGAGATGCCTTCTTTTGGTCATTGTGATTTACGACAACTCGAAGAGGTGAAGACAATAGAGAACAAAGGAGATTGTACGGTATACTTCTTAAGTTCATGTTTTGTTAAAGTTACATCTAATGGCACTTGAAAGTTATTGGTTGTTTGGGTATTGTTTTATATTTTCGCTATTGTTTTATATTTTTGATGCATGTGATACAATATCAAAGCCCAACATATTCTTCCATAGAAGATTGAATAGGAGAATTGTGCATAAGACTCAGGATAAGAGGCCAAAACTCGATCTCTCAAGACTTTATACGATAGTGGTACTTAAGTAAGCTCAAATACATTCCTGATATTAGTGTAAGAATTGAAGTTGAGACGCCATCTTATTCTTATCCATAAAATCTGTAGTGGAGATGCCTGATAATAAACATCAATTCTGATAATAATATCCGAGCTAGTAGATTACTGCCAGAAACCTTGGTCCATGCCACATTGGTAATTAATAAAAAAATACATCACGTTATAGTATCTTTAGTTGAAGATATGTAAATATTATTTATATATATAAGTCAAAATTTAAAAATTACAAATTTACAGTGTATAATTATTTAAAAGTTTTTATATCATAATTTAAAGAATTATTTAAAAAAGTACATTATTAATTAATATTAAGTAAAACGTGGGACAATATTAAACATAAATATTAGTTAATCCATCATATTATTTATATTTATATTTTCATAAAAATTTTAATTAAAAACAACATTTTTACTAATTAAGAATAAAGTAGTGTACTACTACTTAAACCTCTTAAAATTCATCGTGATTATTCTATTGTTATTGTTATTTCTTTTCATAACAAAGTAATATATAAAATTATTATAGATATATTTGAAAATTTCTATATCATATTTGCCACAACTAAAATAATTTAATTTTTTAAAGAATTTATAGCTAAAAGATTATACAATACTCTTTTTTATATAGAAAAAACTAAAATTAAATATAAAATATCTAATTTAATAAATTGATATTTAATCTTAATATTTAGTTTTAAAATATTTTTTTAAAGACAATATTGTTTTATTCATTGAAAAAAATAGTGTAAGAATAATTAATTTGGAAAAGAAAAATGAGCAAGATTAAGATAAGGTTAGAAAACGACGCGCTTTATATCATTTAATAAAGAAAAGCTCAGTAGAGCGTGAGTGGCCCCCACAAAGACTGCGACGTACGGTTCATCGAAGCGCGTGTAGTCACGCGGAAAACATCCTTTACTTGATTGCACATTTTCATTTTTTCATTTTATTGTTTTACCCCTGTCTCTCTCTCTCTCTGTCTCTCTGTGTATATAAGTTTTCCCTCTTCTTGCGCGACCCCCCTTCGATTTGGAAATGAGATTTAGGGATTGAGGATTGATTCCCTAATTTTTCACTGCTCCTTTGTTTTTTTCCCCCCTTTCTCTCCGTGTCTAATTGCTCTCTCTGCCTCTCCGATCCAGGTAGTTTGCTTCTTTTTGTAACGTGACAAAACCCTAGTTTTTGGAGTTTCTCTTATCAGCTAAAAACCATACAACATGTCTCATTCGATTACGTTTGGCTCATCTGTTGTGGTTACCAAGCGATTTTGATGGCGTAGGGTCAGAGATTAAAGAATCAGTAACTTTTGTACATATATCTTAGCATTTTTAGCTCGAATTTGGCGAGGAAACTGCGGTTTCGCTATTGCGATTCTGCCGCTTTTGTAAGGATAGTTCGGGAACTTTTTTTTTCTCTCTATTAGCTGGATCAGAAGGATGGATTTAGCTTGATACCAGCAAGTATTTGACCTTATATTGATTCGCAGTTCTGGTTGGGTTTGAGTTTGATCAAGCGTGTGGTAATGGGTTTTCGATGAGCTTGTAACTGACGGATTGCGTACCTCTTTTTATGCCAAATTAATCAATCTCATCTACCGGTTCATTGCCAGTGGCAATCGTAAAGGATTATAATTTCGACGTGTATACTTGGTCTAAAATTGGTTTTGGACGTGTAACATGGGCAACTTTTAGCGCATTCTGGATTGAATATTTGAGTTCATATGTTGGGGGCAGTGGGTTTTTATTAAACAACCCGAGTGATTACAGTAATTTCCAGGTGCGTTTTGTCAGTTGTAACCAAGTTTTAGCAGAATGAGTTTAGAAAGTGAAGACCGACATGGACCAAACCAGCAATCAGACAGGAACCATGAATTGGAAAAGTAACCATATTCATTTCGTTTGTTTCCTTTCTTTGCTTTTCCCTTTCTGGGTTTTGAAGTTTACAAATATACTTGTTTTGATGATTTAGGAAGTTAAAGATTGTCTACACAAGAGATTTTCTTTTATCATTGAGCGACTGGGATGTTTGCAAAAAGTTACCAAGTGGATTTGACCAGTCGCTTCTAAGGTGGGTTGCTCATTCTGACATTAAGCTATTAGTCCTATCTATGCATTTCTCATAATGTTAATTCTTTGCATTAGCAGTGCTAATATCTTCTTTATTGTTTTCCTGAATCCTTTTCTCCCTTGTTTTTCCTTTTATACCAGTGAATTTGAAGATTCTTCAGTGGATCGATTTAGAATTTCTGGAACTTTATCATCTCAAACTTATAGACGTAATGAGTATAGTTCTTCTCCACCCACTAGAGGGGAATTAAGTAAC
Source organism: Erythroxylum plowmanianum (assembly GCA_025531925.1). NCBI lineage: Eukaryota > Viridiplantae > Streptophyta > Magnoliopsida > Malpighiales > Erythroxylaceae > Erythroxylum > Erythroxylum plowmanianum. The sequence continues at coordinate 3,102,262 of JANVCQ010000004.1, forward strand.
TATTCTCGAGTTACTCATGGAAGATGGGATAATCGATCTTTCGGAAGGGGTGATCGGGACAGTGATTCACAATCTGACTGGGATTCTGGTAAGGCTTTAAATGAGTTTGTTGTCTTTTTGATAGTACAAGTTTGATGAGGTATTATTACTACTTGGCATTTCCAGTCCTGCAGAATACTTTGAAATGTAAGGCTGGTTAAATTCTAGTAAATGATGGTTCATTAAGCCAACATTCTGTTTTATTTTATTGAAAAATGCTTCTTGTACTGCCATTATTGATAACTATTAATTTAAGATTTTGGAAGACGTTATGGAAACCAATCTCGGCGTTCTCGGCAAGTTCCTGAGCATGATGGACTTCTCGGGAGTGGTTCTTTTCCAAGACCACCTGGATCTGCAGGCGGGTCATCAGGTACAAAGTTTCGAGCTGGTGATCATTACCAACTCAGTAGGAGTACTGAGCCATATCAACCACCTCGACCTTATAAGGTGAATACTGTACCTGTCTCTTTGTAACAGTAATTTGCATATGAAAGTACAAGCATAATACTGAATGTTTTCTGGGTTTTATTAGTATGTGTTGGTTCTTTGATGAACCGTGTCCATTCTGGTTGTTGAATCAACAACTTGATGATGAACCTAAAGTTCTGTCAGAATTTATGTCCTCTAAAGCTTCCCGGGCATGCACTGAATCCCTCCCCTTCACTTTTGCAGGCAGTGCCACACTCACGTAGGGACACTAATGACTCATACAATGACGAAACATTTGGTTCTTCCGATTGCATGAGTGAGGACCAAGCAGAAGAAGAAAGAAAGAGAAGAGGTACTGTATCTTATTGCAAGTTTCAGGGAGAATAAAAGGGCCCTAGTTTCCTAACAGTGACTATATTACTTTTAATTGGCTGCAATTTTGAACATTTTTCCTTTCTACACAGCTGCCTTTGAGTTGATGAGAAAGGAACAACAGAAGGCTTTTCAAGAAAATCAGAAGTCAAATCCAGAGAAGTCAAAAACTGGCTTTGACATTAGTTTGTTGCTGGAGGATCCAAAAGATAATAAGGCAAATCTCAACAAAAACGATGAATTTAATGGGCCAATTGGACAGCCTAACTCAAATGAAGAGTCTGATAAATCCTCCTTCCCGTTGCCAGCTCCAGTGTCTAGACCTCTTGTTCCCCCAGGGTTTTCAGGCGCTATACCTGCAAAGATTAATAGCACAAAATCTGTTGGCCAACATCTTGCATCGGAGGTAATATTTTTTCTATCATTCAGTATGCTTGTGATATAAGGTCGCATGATCTGCACTTACTAGAAATGCTCCCAATAGTTGAAATATAGTTGTAGGGCTTTATCATATCTTCTTGGAGTTGACTTTAATTGCTGTTCAAGAATTGAGTTGGGCTTTCATATAAAACATGAGTATTTTATTGTTTCATTATGTGATCTTTGCTGATATTTGTTTTTTCGTCTTCAGCTTGGAAAAGAATTTGGGGATAACGTCTCAAATTCCACAGACATTCTGATGGTAAATAGAATTTCATCTAATCAAGAGGAAAAGAGTAATATAGGAGAAGCGGATTTGAGTAAGCTGCAGCTTGGAAGTCCAAGTGGTCATGTTTCACTAAATGACAAGACTGAAAAGATTCTTAATCTATCATCAGCTTTGGAGGTTTCCGGTGAAACTGGTGTCGATGGTCAATTTTACAGTACATCTAAACTTTTAGAAGCTCTTGAATCTCCTGAGGACAGTGAACTATTAGAGCCAAACAACGGCGTAGTGGGGAATAATCTGGTGGGTGAATCAAGTTCTGCCCATTCAAACTCAATCCTTGAAAAGCTTTTCAGTAGTGCTGTGATGTTAAATGGTAGTGGCTCTTCAAATATTGTTGAGGTAATCTTGTTGTCTTTATGATCTTTATGTTGTGACTGTGATGCAACCCACTCTGCCTCTTTGACCTGCCTAAACCTCCCCTGGTAAAAAAGTCTTATTATGCAGAATGGATTATTTTGGTTTCATTCGAATTTAGGATTCACAGGGAGAGAAATTTTATAGAAGTTCAAAATAGTTATTGTCTGTGTGACAATAACCTGAGGTATGGTTTCTTATCAACTCTTCTATACTGACATAGTAATAGCCACTTAACCTTCCCTAAGTCCCTGATTCTTGTTTACTAATCTCCTAAAGAAATTTGGCTGCTTTAGTTGTTTCTAGTAGATATGGTTGAGAATCACCTCTAAATTATATTATAATAAAGACTGTCTTAACATGTCTTGTATGAACATGTCGAGTTGGTCCAACAGTTCACTCGATCCAACTTGAATGGACAAAATCTTAACCATCTTAATGAATTTTTCTCCATCATGAACTGTTATCACGATTAGATAAAATTTTCAATGTTATGGTTAAACCTGCTGCATTTGATTAATTTCCTCTTTGTTTCTGCAGCATGGTGATGTGAAAGCAGAAGATACATTAAGCCCTCACAATTCCCAATCTTCGAAGTTTGCACAGTGGTTTTTAGATGAAGGTAGAGCAGTATGGATATTAGATACTTGCATGTCTAGGGATATCAGCTAGAATTGCTATAAATGCCACATGAGTCCTCTTCTCTCAATTTTAATTTTTCGATTTCAGAAAAGCAACCAGTTGATGGTGATTTATTAACTAGGCCGGCAGATCTGCTCTCATTAATTGTTGGTGGTGAAAAGTATGGATCACAAGTTATTGATGCTAAAACTACCAATCAAATTCCTCAGAAGTATCCCTTCCAAAGCCCAGAACGCAAAAGGGGATACATGTCTTCAAATCTAGTTCCCATTAATGCAGAAGATGTAGAGCAGAGTTACAACACTGATAAGGCAGAGATTACTCCAGCTGTACTTACATGTGAAGACCTTGAGCAGTCAATTATGTCAGAAATTACTCAAAATGGATCCACTTTCAGACATCCCGACCAAGGCTCAAGTCATCTTGATGCTAAAGCTGAGCAGCAGAAAGTTGATGTTGATGACCATGCATCCCAGCATCTCCTTTCTTTGTTACAGAAGCCTAAATACCCGAATGACACAACACACTCTGACAATCCAGTGATCGGATCTTCAGACAAGCCACTAAATCATGGTTATGGATCTAACTATTCAGCAGAGACAGATGCTGAAAGTGCAGCTCATCCGCATAAGCCTCTGACCCTTGAAGCACTTTTTGGGACTGCTTTTATGAAGGAGCTGCAACCACTTGGAGGGGAAGCCTCTGGTCAAAGGAATTCAATTGGATGCGGAAGGGTTGATGTTCCAAACTCTCATGGTTTATCTTTTAACAGGGGAGGTGATGGTCAAATGGCTTCCGTGGTTGAAGTTGGATCCAGAAAAGCAAGTTATGGAAGCAGTATTTTTGCCTCAAACCAGAGACAACAAACAAAAACTGATGTTATTGAAAAGCAATCCTCAGGATTTGATCCTCGAGATCAAGTGGAGTTTTCTTTGCTTCTCAAAGATTTGGGATCTAGGCATGATGGCTCTGATAAATCTATCGAAGTCAGTTTTCCTGAAGAAGATAGATTAGTTATGATCAGCGGTCCTATGGACATTCAGAACTTCATGCCAGCCAAGAATTCAGCTAAAGGTGAGTTATTATCCAGCTCGGAAACTACAGTTGACATTGCTGAGAAGCTGGCAGCTTTAAATTCTGCATTCAGGAATGAAAGGCCTATTGCAAGAGGTCAAGATGGGGTGCCTTTTCTTCGAGCTCCTTATGACCCAAGGGACACGGATGTTCATTTGCCTAATCTTCATGCTCAGGCATCATCTTCACAGCGTCATCCTTCCCAGTTGAACCATACAGGTCCAATGTTACATGCTTTAGATTCTCATCCTACTAACTTCAATGATCAAATGAAGTTTATGCCTCCGGTGAATATCATCCATCATGATGCTCCTAGCAAACAATTCCCAGCCAATATGCTTCAGCCTCCTTTTCCACACCCTGACAGTGGAATGCCTGGAATAGATCCTGCAATCCACAATCCTATGATACAGCAAATTCATATGCCAGGCAGTTTTCCTCCACCCCACATATTACGTGGTTTTCCCAGGGGTGCCCCACTGCCTCCACCTGCTGAGGATCAGGTGACTGGTTTCATGCCAGGACCCAGTCCAATACAAACCTTTGGTCAAAGGCAACCCAACATGGGGGGAGGCTTTGGAATTCCACCGCAAGGTAAAAGTTAGTTATTGATTTGTACTTATGTTGATACTTTGATTTGGTTGACTTACGAATATAGACGATATGTTCACAATTGAAGTAGGCTTCATAAGGTAAACCCTGGGATGCTTTGCCACTTAGATCTCTATCGTTGCATTCAACAAGTATATGTTGAATGATTAGCATGCTGGAATAAATTCGAACTTGCACAATGGGAAATTTTGGATTTATCCTATGACTATTTGGCATTTCTCAGTATGAAATGTTGGAAGCATCTTCATTTACTGTGATGGCTATACTAGACTTTGGACTCTTTGATTTTCTTCCTTGTGATCCTTCTAGTAAATGCACAAATTTAATATTTTTTAATGTGCAGTCTTGCATTAATGTATTTGTTACTTCCTGTGGATTAACGTTTGGATTCCTGTCATTGAATCAAGCTTATAGTAACTTTGTCTATTCTGTTCCTGGCTAGGTGGTGGAGCCAATCATCCTGAAGCACTTCAAAGGCTGCTTGAGATGGAACTTAGGTCAAAGCAGATCCACCCGTTCGGCTCAACTGGTCATAACCCAGGAATATATGGTCATGAGCTGGACATGGGTTCCGGATACAGATGAGGACTCGTGATCCCATGCTCAAACTCGTGTTTACTTGGAAAGTGGGTCTAGTGCTCTTTGAGGAGGATTCCTCATGAGGGGTGTGTATTAATGGATTTTACTTTTGGATTATGAATATCTTCGGGATTTACAGTTGCTTTCCATAATGAATAATTAGAGATGGACTCAAACTCAGATATTTTTAATTGGGTCTTGATTTGGGTTGTTCAGGGTCAGACTGGTCTGGAGTTTAACTTTTTTAAATATAACGATATCGTTTTATTTAGAAGAGTTAAATCTCGGGTTAATTTGGAACTAGGTAGCTCAACTTTGGCCTAATTAAAAAAAGATTTTAATTTAAAAAGTAATTTAAAGAATTTGACGGAGCAATTTGATGTTATCTTTGAAAAAATCCTGTACCTAAAATTCAAAATAATACGTTGCTAAATTATGGAAATCACTGGGTTTAGCCTAGTCATCTTCGTTTAGATTACTCAAAATAATATTATTTTGATTTTAAATCTTTTAAATTAAAATAATATTACGTTGAATTGAATTTTGAATTAAACGAATTTTACAATCTAAAATTTGACTTAAATTCTAATTAATTTAAATTTGTTCCATTGACTTTGAAAATTAAACTGGGTTAAACCAAAATTGTCATTCCGGTCTTCAAAAGTTAAAAATTTTCACTAACTATAAAAAGTGTTCAGTGTCTCATTCTTATTCCTAATTAGTTATTTAAGATATGGTAATTAAATGATACTTGAACATCGTTGTGTTTTCGATTTTAAGGTTGGAAAACAACACCGGGAAAACAAACATGTTAGTAAATTGCTAGTCTTCGGTTATGAGGTGCTTTGTATTCCTTTTGCAAATCAAGTAAAAATCCTAAAAATCCCTTTATCACTTTTGGTTTTCTTTTTATGACTTCAGGAAAAATCAAGTTGATGCAACATAAATATCAAACAGAAGTCGGTGCTAAGATCAACACTGGAGAGAAACATTGATCTTTTAGTACTATTATTTCAAGGGATAAATGAAGACATTTTGGTCTAATAGACAAAACTCAACTTTAGAGGTTCAAACTTCAAACCGATTAAATCTAAATTGAATCCAATTTAAAACTTGGGAAAGGCAAAAAACTTCAAACTTGCTCAAACCCGAGCAAGCTTCAAGTCCGAGCCTAAACTCTAGTTTGATAGAATACATAAAAGCATGGAATTTTGCCTAAGTTTGATCAGGCCTTAAAGCCTATCCTTTTATGGATACCAAGCTTCACCTGTTTAGGAGACAACAAGGCCCCTTTTGGAATAGTGTGCTTTCGTTCCATTCATGGGGATTTCACTTAACTTTGAAGCCTGACACTTCTTTTCTTCACTTTGGCATCATACAAGCATAATCAGGCTTCGAATACGCAGATGTAAGAGTATGCCCTTTTGTGCCTTGGAGTGGGCCTAAAGATAAAGAGAGTATTGCTATCTAAATAAAACACAATGGGAGATCGAGCCACAAGCAGACAAATCGCAGAAAGAGTTCTAATCTAAGACACTAAACCAGGAGCCTCTACGGGGATTAAACACCCACCTAGCCCACCCGGTTCCCAGTTCCCAGTTCCCAGTTCCTAAAGGGGGCTTTGTCTACTGTCTTGCTCTGAGTTGAGTAGAGTAAGGTCGCCCAACATGCTAGGGCATTGGAAAAGGAGACCAACCTTCTGTACCATACCCTATTCCCAGACCCATTATATAGAATTGAAATGAAAGCCCTAATAGAGGAGGATAAAAGAATTGTCATAGAAAAACGAAAAGCAGAAGTTTTGGCAAAACCCATGGAACCGATGAGGATGCATGAAAACGACAAAACAAAACCAATACAGATTGCAACCATCAAAAGGGAACTCCATTATAAAAGACGGAAACATCAACTGCTAATCAGAGACTGCTCCCAACATGGAACTCAACCCCAATAGTACATTTATCTACAGAACAAGAGTTATTTACATAAAAAGAATTTGCAAATTATAAGAGAGGAGCCCTTATATCACAAATACTCAAAACCAACACTCGTCAAGTAAATCAAATAAGAATCTTTTTTTCCTCAACCCTAGACTCTACTGCTATTTGCTAACCTAGACTCGTTGCTCAGAGAACCAAGAGACCCCTTCATCTTTTCCAATTTTATGATGCTGGAATGGCCATTCCAGAGTTACCAGTGATTATATCGCTGTAAGAATCCCCAGATTTTGCCTTCTCGGTGGCGCCGTTATACGAAGCAAGCACCCTTCTCTGTGTCAAAATTGTAAACAATGGGAAAAAAAATGAGTAATACAGGATGACTAAAACTCACACCTTCTAATATTGATGACAACTCAAGGAAGACTAGATCGACATTGATCGTAGAAATAAAATAGTTTGCCATGAACAGGAGATGATTTAACACAAGCTCCAATGTCTCACCAATATTCCAAGTTGGGAAGTTGTTTGCGTACAGAAGTCACTAAAAAAGCAAACGAGAGCAGCTCATAAGCACTTGGAAACGCTTTTCCCTTCTTTGATTTTTGAGCAGGGTATTACTACAAATGCTTAAACAAATAAAAAAGTCCACAGGTTTCTAATATTTAGGTACTTCTTTCTTGGCATATCTGTAAACAGGAGTGTTCAAGAGATGGAAAGTTTATCACGAGGCACTAACAGCATGTCCTCCAAAGACAAACTGCCTAAAATGCAATGATCTCATCCACCGTATGGTCTACATAATTCCTAAAGTATCATTTTCATTCTAGCTCGAGTTTCGACCACCGAGTTTCCATGACCCAAATTACAGCAACAAAATAACCTTACAGGCCACAAATGAGAGAATCTTTTCACAAACAAAGTCACAGAGTAAACACCGGCAAACATAAATGGCTAGAACCTAATAGTCCAGTAGCACATTAACAGAAAGGTTAATGTACAGATATCATTTTAATAAGGAACTTACATGATCCTCAAACTCAGGACTCATCAAATTAACAGAGAGGTTCCTCATCAGCAACAATACCTGTGATTGAGACAAATTAGTGTCAAAAACAGACACTATTTTATTTCTACGATCAACAAAAGACATTCAAAGTGCATCAACTCTTTCAATAAAATATAGAATTCCAATCTCTCCACATTCCAAACCCCCTAACAATCTCAAGCCCATGTAACTTATAGGTGCCAAAAAAATTTTAAAATGGGATTGAATGAAATGACATACCGTTTCCAAATTTATTGGATCCATCTGTTTCAGTTTCTTCAAGTGACCACTGGCATTAGGATCAAAGATACTGCCAATGAAAGTATATACTTGGGCAAAATCTGGCAACACTGCATTAAGGCCAACCCAATCTTGTCATTCATAGAAGTATAGAGAGATTTGAATATGGACTATGAAGAATACATAAAATATCAGAAAAGGGAATTACTTATCCCATGATCCCAATGGACCAGATGCACCTTTATCTGAAAGGCGACACTTAAATAGTCTATTTAAACAAGATATAAATCATGCATGCTCAACACCATATAAGTAAGCACACTACATGAGAAGTTTGCCAAAATTTTGCACATGTACAGTTGATAATCCCAAATCTTTTGAACGTGTAAAGTTAGTTATTGAATGCAAAAAGTGATTTAGATCAAGGAAGGGACACATACTAATTTTCAAGCTTCATTATAACCTGCCGTGCATGTTCCAACTATTATGAATCTAAAGCTACTATACTAACCGCTTGTAACTTGGCCTTGATCCCGCCTATCAACTATATCAGAAGTTTGCCAAGTTTTTGGAGTGCTTCCATTACTACTACTATAGCAACAATTCTCTGCAACCACTGGTCCAAGCAATGTACCATCATCTAGAAAAGGAAAGATAAAACATCATCAACATCTCTCAAGAGAATGGAGCCAGTTGTGAAAAAAATTATTTAGAGATAAGCAGGAATTAGCAATACTTTTTGTCACTTGCGGCATCGTGAAAGACGTTGCTGAGTCAAAACCCCAAGAAGATACAGCGCCTCTTGTTATTGGATCCGCAACCACTGGCGACGAATCTGTTCTGTGAATATATAATGGGTCAAGTGAAGCAGTTGAAGTTCGGAACAGCCCAGATTCGGGGGATGCCACTAAAGCTGCAATAGTCACAAATAAGCAAGTGTTAATATGAAATTAAAATAAGTCCTTGTTAGTCCCCCTCTTCTTCCTTTTCTCTCTATTCCCCAAATGTCAAATAAACACTCGAAGAAGTAAAGGAAACAAGCAAAAAGGAGGTAAGGTGGGCAAGACTAACCACTTTTTGGAGCCTTCTGCGGATATGGATGTGATGCTTTTCTTTTGGGTCTAGGCGGAGGCACGTGTTCACTTGTCCCATTCTTCTGAACCTTCAGAAAGTACTTCTGCGCATGGCTACGGATCTGCAAATAACATCACTTAGCACAACACTCTTAACAGAATTGATCTGCGTCCTGTATTAATTTAATAGCTGTATAATGGGTGGTAAAAGATAAACCAAAATAAGAAAAATAACAGAGAAAGCAAAAATCTGTTACAAACTTTTTGCAATGTGATAAACAGGAATATACATAGCATGGTCAAATTTATCTATTCAATCATTTCATTATTCTTCTCTAAGTATGTAACAAAAATCATCTTTACCATTTTATAAGCTTTTGCCGATTATGAAACCCACAGAAGATGACTCCTATGTTTCTCACCAGCAAATTTCTTCAGATCATCCATCTATTAATCAAACAATATAAACCTAATTTGAAATGGAGCCTCACATAATCATCGAATATAAAATAATAAACATCAAGCAACCAAAAAAAAAAAAACTGCTAAACCCAAATGCTTCCTTAAAGGAGCTGGAAATTACAAACGAATAACCTGGCCACCATTCAATGCCTATATCTGAAAAGCTTGAAATTTTAAAAGTTAAAAAGCACCTGGATGACTGTCTTTGTCCCAACAAATGCTTCAATTTTCTTCCAATCACGATCAAACCTGTACCAGGAACAAAACAACAACAGAAGTTAAATTAAAATGCTGATGCATGCAACAATAATTTATGAAAACAGCATTTAATACCTAATTGCTTCTTTGCTACTATGAACAATCCAATATAATACTTTTTAAGGATATTTAAATTTCCATAAACAACAACCACATAAATTCATTTCAGAACTTGGTAGTCTTAAGACAACCACCTCCTAACCCCTATAATTTGCTCTTTTGGCCAAATAAAACAAATATATAAGAATAAAAATTAAAAATAAAAGCATCCAAATCAATAATTCAAACGTCAGCTCAAATTTCACCACCAAATCAAAAACAGAAACTCGAACTCCGAAATTCCATTTCCATAAATCTCTCAAATTCAATCTCCTCCACAAACAAACGCACCACAACACACCAAACCAAAACAGATATGAAAATCCAAAAATAAAATAAAATAACTCACAGTTGAAGAGCTTCTAGAAACTTGTCGTGCTCCTGCTCCGTCCAGCTCTCTCTAGACTTGGTAATAGTATACGGTTTCCGGGCCCTTTTACTATTTGGATCCTCCAGGAACGACATCGTATTAGCTTCAGCTGTACTGGTCGCGTTATAACTACTCGTCCGCATAACGCCGTTTATCGCAGCAGCAGTATTAGTAGTGGCAGGATCAGAACTGGCTGTTGCTACCGGTTGCAGAGAATCCAAACCCGAAAGCCCCATATACATCGGATCAAACCACCTTCACTGAACCGGGTTCAGTTACTAACTCGTTCAGTTCTAAGCTTTGGCTCGGAAATAACTCACAGATAACTTGAAGAGTTCAGCGAGAAAGTGAGCGAGTTGGATTAACAACGAAGAGTCGAGAGAGGACTATATATAGAGAGAGAGGAAGAGGAGGTGGGATTCGGGACGAAACTAATCTTACCTGTTTGGTTTCACGTCGTACAAGTGTCGAGATCGCACCGTCTTGATTTAGACTCGGGTCATCTGTGACCCGGCACGTGGCAGATCAAAAGTCCGGACTGGAGCGTGTGATCAATTGGATTGACTTTTGTACGGTATAAGCCTAATTTTCCTACTAGTGGGCAGAATTTCTAGTGGTGAGAGTCAATTAGAACGGGTTTGTTTTATGCTAAATTTGGATTAGGCTTATAAAAGATTTTTATGCAAATAAAAATTAATTAATATGAGTTAGTAAGTAAATTCAATTATGTAATTATTTTAAATATATTTACAAATAAAAACTCATAATATAACTCTTGATAAAATATTTCACGAGTGTAAGAATCATAATAAGAAGTTTTTTCCGATTCACTTAAATGTCTCGTATCTTAAATTTATGTTATCCTTGTATGCCCGAACCAAGAATTGCCAAATAGTTTTTTTTTTGTTGTTTTTAAGGGAAGAAAGCAGGACCTAAACAGAGGGCTTAGGAGTTAAAACTCTACACATGTCCTCTAAGAGGATAGCGAGACATCGCGAAGGAGGAAATTGTAAAAAGGTAATGCCGAAGGCGAAAGACGTAGCATAAAAAGCTAACCAATCCGCGCAACGATTTCCTTCACGAAGAACATTGCGCATGCGAACTGTCCAGGATCGTGTTAATAGTGCCTGAATAGCTTGAGCGAGTGAAGTATTATTTGTCATACTAGAGGATGAGAGAATATTAATGACCTCCAAAGAGTCAACTTTTAATTCCAGTCACCGATAACTCCTATCCCATGCCAGAGTCAAACTCGAATAAACCCCCCATAATTCAGCATCCAATGGGGAACAAAAACCAATAGAATGGACGAAGCCTCCTTGCCAAATGCACCATTTTAAACTTTAAGAGTTAACTCTAAAAAATGTTAAATCTTTAATCCTAACAATTACTTTAGACATTTAGAGCATAAACTATTTCCGAAATCGTCCTAGGAAGCAACGAAAAAGCTTGAGTGCGTGAGAAAGTTCCTCAATTTCAACCCAAACACAAAAGCAAGAAAGTGGGAGACAAGTGAGAAATGAGTGAAAGCTATTGTTGCACACCCGAAGCTTCAGTTTTAGTTAGGTATTGATATTTTGCGGCCATAGACAAAGCCTGTTTAGCTTTATTTTATAGATTACATCGAAGCAACCCAGTTAAGATCCGACAGACTTGTGTGCTGCTTGAAGTCTTCTTACATGAATTTGACGACCCTACGAACAGGAACAGCTAACGAAGGACAGGAATGAACATGGACAAAAAACAGTATGTTCTTTGATCATGACAAACTGAAGTGGAGATTAAGAGAAGAATCATTCGTTCCATTCAATAAACAATTCGCAGATTTTTCTCATACAGGTTAAAGTACCTCCAACATTTCATCAATCACGCGGCAAACAAAGGCACAAACCATTGAATGGTTACATCCTGGTAACATTTCAAACAAAAAGGGGTAAATAAAAAGGAAAAGGAAAGAGACAAGACTGAAGTTAAAGAGAGGTCAAATTGTTTTGATGAAAAACCAACCTCAAAGGAATTAAGAAAAAGACAGGAAAATCGTTAGGTTCTCAGCAGCCCGAACTCCCAGGACCTAATCGAGCCATCGAGTGACACCATCATCTTCTCCAACGGTTGCCAGAATCTCCACACGAACGTCCAAAACAGCCTGCAGTTTGTAGATAAGAAGGTTATGTTTGGGGATAAGAAAGATCATAAAGGGCCATTTTAGATGATGGTTGATGGATTTGTTTGAACATCACATTTCTGTTCATGTCCAAGAATTAAATCCAAAAAATGCTTTTATTCCCACTTCTGCAGTGACAATACGATGATGAATGCTTATGCCTGGCTAATAGTAGTGACTGCTGAACACAGACTCAAAAAGAAGAAACAAACTTACCAAAGGATTTCTACAATTAACCAGCCTACACTCCTCTAAAGAGCCTTCGAACATCCAACTCTCCCAAACGTCAAAGCTGTGACTAGCAAATACAAACTCCATTCTTCTATTAATCTGCAATTTCAACACAAAAGTCACCTCAAAGCTAAGCAGCTGTAAGTATTGCATTTAGTCTCTATGATGCAATGGCTCTATAATCAACCACAACATAGAATTCATAGGACATAATTTGCACAGAATACCTTGTAGAAAGTTACATGGTAAAGTTGCATAGATAAATGCCCAAAACCCAAACTTATTTTTGTTGCTTTGACAATTATAATATGCAATTATATCCTCGTAATAAAGCAGTGATATCAAATTCAATTGATCTTTACTAGCTTGTATGAATAGAAAATGTTTAATGAAATCCTTTTCCATCACTATTGGTAACAGCTAACAGATTAAACTACTCACATGAAAAACATATATGCAACCACAAAATTTACAAATGATACTATCGCATTTCGTAATTATTTCCCAATCAGAACATCCATCCATTCACTGTGCTTTCTTTGGAAAGTGATGGCAAATGATACTTTTACACAAATGTGTCTCACGTTCATTCTAGCATGACTAATTTCTTAAACTTCAAAGGGTATGTTGAATGGTATGACAGTTGGGTTTTGTTAAGATAAAGTACCTGCAACAACTTTCCACCGGCAGCAAAAGACCGCAACCCTATTGTGTCCTGAAGAATATTTGCCCATGAAATGATAATCAAGCCAGAAAGGCAACAAATCAAAATAACACGTTACAGGAATTAAATTCTGTAAGACAAACCTTGCTTCTAAAAACAACAAGGAACTGGGCCGCAGGATCTCTTTTTGCCACATTTGACATGGGATCCAGGAACCAGCCACCACCTTTAACCCTTTGCCTGGCAACATGAAATGCGGGGCGATCTCTTGCATATAAAGCTATAACGCACCCATCTTTCAGCAGGTCGCGAGACCGTTCTGTAAGCTTCTTACTTGATCTTGACAGTTGATCAGATGTTGATACTTGAATCAACTCAATTGGCGTTTTCCTACTTCTCGAATCTTCGGGTGAAGCAAACCGGGAGCTGGAACTTAATACTTGTTCAGTACCACTCATTCCAGTGTCATCTTCCCGATGTGAGGTACTTTCTTTTCCTATTTGAGAAGGAACATCTAACTTATGTTGGGATTTTTGACGGCCATGTCTCTTTTTCGCCTTCTTACCTGATCTACCGCGTCTTCCTTCGGAATTGCCAGTTGTATTTTGAGACAACCCAGAACCCTGAGCCTGGTTTGGAGATTGCTTTGATTGATTGATACCCTTTTTCTGAGAACTTTCTGGGCTTCCCTGAATATCATCTGTTAACCGCTCACCAACTGAACCACGTAAATCACTCTCTTTTGCTTCTCTAGGATAATGTTCACCTTCATCACCTATTTCACTTTCTGCCTCTTCCACATCAGAGATGACATCCTTAGGAATAACCCCGTCAAAGAAAAATGATTGCAACACAGAGATGGCCTTATCCCTTATTTCCATCCATACTTCTTCACTATAATCTGCACTGCGTGGAAGTATCAGTACATTGGGCATCTCTTTTACCTAAAGCAAATATGATAATCCTAAATTAGTAAGCAAATGGTGCTTTGTAATGCTAATGCAAACAGATATACAATGTATAGTACCAAGCGCAAACATCACATTTGACAACTAGAGAATCAAATATTCCATTATCAGGCCTCAGACCATCCAATGAAACCATTCTCATAGCATTTGAAGTATTATTAAAACATCTTATTGAACTTACCCATGCTTCCATCCATTGTGGCCCTTCAGCACCATCCAAAGCACAACCCGCCAGTGTCCCATCAATTAGAAGATGCTTTAAAGCGCAATCATCAAGCAGCTGACTGCTGCCTGTATTCACTAGAAATGCTCCTAAAGGAAGAAAGAGGGACAGTACAACATTAAATCAATATAAGTTAACAATTCTTTGTGATCTCGACAGCATAATACCAAAATACCTGGTTTTACTTGCTGCAAACATTCTGCATTTATAATCTGAAATGTCTCGTTCGTTAAAGCACAGTGGAGTGAGATAAGATCACTTGCAGCTAGTAAATCATTCAGAGTATCCATTCTCCGAGCAGCAGGTGGAAATTTTATAGATGACATGCTAATTTCACTTTTAACCTGCTTCAGTATAGTTCAGGGAAAGAAGATGATTAAAATCAAGTCCAGATGCATACAAAACTCGCTCGAGACAAACTATATGAGCAAAGAGCAAAATTCAAAATTCAAAATCCACAAACAGCAATTGAGTGATAAACAGAACCAGAAAGCACAGAACATCTTCCACCTCTCACCATTTCCCAACAGAAACTGTTCAATCCCTTAAGACACAGGACTTGTAAAACTCATATGCTTAGGTCTCAAGTCAGGAACATCATGCGGAACACAATTACAGAGCATAGCTTGGTCCTTTAGAATCAAACAGACAGTTCAATGTGGCGTTGAAGAGGTGAAATGTAACAATAGAAAACTTACATCGAAGTAGAGAACACTGATCTTAAAAGCCAAGCTCCTAATTGCCAAATACTTAGCCGCAGCAGATCTACCAACGATCCCTAATACAAGCCCTCTACACCTCCTCATGCCTCTACACAATGGTTGCACCGATCCTAACCAACCCGAGGCAGAGAGCTCGTGGCGCGAGAGCAGATGCGTCCGACGAAGCAATCCCAAAAACAAGGCCATCACTGTGTCAGCGATCTCCTCAGCCCTAGAAGCGTCCACGTGTACCAGCCGGAGCCCTAAGTCGGACGCCAAAGCCGAGTCGACTAAGCGGTCGGCGGAGCCGAGGCAGAGTATGAGCTGGTAAGGGCGGAGGCGGCGTTGAGCGGCGCGTGGGAGGTAGGAGAGGGAGTGGAGGAGTACGGCAGCAGCTGATTCGATCTTCCCATCGGAGAGGCGGCTGAGGGGGACATGATCTACGGAGGCGACTCCGGCGAGGGACTCTTGCTCGATGGCGCAATCCTCGATGCAGTTGAGAGCAACGACTAACGGAAGAGAAGAAGAGTTGGTGTCACCGCGTGACATTGTGGCTGAGGATCGAACATTGACGCCCGCCATCACCGTGTAATCTGGTCGTAGTGGTGGTTAGGGTTTAATGTTGTAAACACGGGCATTTTCCGAGGGGTTTTAGTTATGTCCGTTCGGCTGCTCCCGTGGTTCAGGAGAACGTTCAAACTTGAAATATCAACTTTGTCGTTGTATCAGTAGTCAGTCAGATCCCTTCTCTTACCTTGTCTATGTTTCTTGTTCATGTCATCCTTCATGTTCCAGATATGTCCCTGCTTTTATTGTAATATTCGAACATGCACAAGGTATCTCCCATAAGATATTTTCATTTTAAGAAACATGTTTTGTAATAATTAAGCATGTTAGTTGAAGGGCCTAAATCTCAATGTTGGAATTCAAAGCTGAGCTTCGTTTGGTTAAGTGAGCACCATTTAGTATATCGCAAAGAAAACTAATGTGCCGATAATCTGGTCGTTCTTACAGTCCTAATCAGCCCGGGCATGTATAATCTCCAAGTGCCTCCGATGTCAGTTATAGAACTTATCCATCAAGACAAGACAAGGAGTTTTGTACCATAGAGCACTTCTTTCCTTTTTAAACAACAAAAAAAAGTGAGCACATTTTCTCACTTTTTAATCTTTTTATTTTTATTTCAAAAATAAAAACTTATTTTTAATTTTAGATAAAAATTAAAAATATTTTATTTACAAATGATATCTTTAATAAAATTTAATATATTTTAAATGACAAGTACATAAAAATTAATTAAAAATAATTCTTACTACCTCTTCGAAAGGTCTTTCACTTATTTTAGAACTGCAAAAAATTGATTCAATGCAAAGAAAAAAAGGGAAAAAGAAGTAATGGTGTACTTTGAAAGCAAAACTGTTACAAAAGGTCTTCCCAAAGGACTCAACAATGTGTATATATATATATATATACGCAATAAGCATCCTGGCCCTCGAACATGCTTAGGCCATTGCCAGATACTTTAAACTTCTGCAGGCTCACACACAAATTATCAGAGTCTGTTCTTCTCTAAATCTCTGCACCTCCATTGGCTCATATGTTTGAAGCAAAGATGAACCACATCCAACTTTGATCCCAGCCAACACATTCACCAGTCTAACAAGCAGGTATGAGGATAAGATGGGAAGCTTGAGGCCACCTTCCTTGCCTGTAAATATCTCATGACTACCAAACTCAGACGCTGTACAACTTCTAACCGACCACTAAAACTCATGCTCAACAGATAACAACGTTACTGTATGTGATATTACTCCTTGGCTATAAAGTCGATCTTGCAATCTTCCACTCCGTAACGAATTTAGAATCTTATTCTGGATCCATAATCACAGTTTATTCACCAGAGAAAACCGATATCACAAGAACCTCCTCCTGAAATTCCTAGTGGTAGCCTGATATGATCGCATCATCAGTCCAACACCAATTCCAATCCCAAGGCACATTCCAAGACCGATGCCAACACCAACTCTAACACCAGCATTAAACCATGAGAGTTGGCCATCTTCACCATAATACAAATCATCCCGGTAGTATCGGTCCTCAATCTTCCCGTCTGTCTTGTAGTCTTCACTATCGGAGTCTGTACTCTGTACAAATGTTGAAATAGTTATAAACAAGTTGGAACAACAGGAACTGTGACTTCCAAGTGGGAGTTGCTAATGCGTGTAAAGTAACAGCGCAGAAAAATATAGGAAGTTCATAACGCATTCCAGAGCCACAAAAGATCAAAGTAGAAACCATTTATCAATGCATTGAGAACTACCAGCTTCCTAAACAGGCGAAACAAAATGGACAAAACTGCAAATCGCATGTATTAGACAAATGACAAAGATGATTGCTTTATATCGGAGAAAACACATTTGCATAACTGACTAAATGAACCTAGAAGGAGCCAACTGAGTGACTGCATTTCAAGCATGGAGATTCCCAAGTAGCTGAACAAGAAGTGAAATCATATTTAGCTGGCTGAGGAAAGTCCAGATTAAAGGCCTTCGATGACGAAAAGAAGGCTAATCTATCTTCATTTTGTCTCTTCCCCACATCATATCATAAAGTCGATGTCTCCTATATTGGTATTGTTTCAAACAGTTGATGGGCATTAATTCACAAACTTAATCACCATTGAAATTAACTCTTCATTAGCATACCCTACTTCAAGCAAGCACATTTTTTTCGCGATACAAAGACACAAGACCACCGTCCTCAATCAAAAGATCCATTGAACGATTAATACAAAGCATTCCTCTTTCCTGCATAAAGAACACAGAAAAAACAACAATAACCATTTACCTGGACTTTGCGATGTCGAACAAGCCCATTATTCCCTACATTATTTTGCTCCTTCTCCAATTCATCATCCTCGGGAATCGCATCAAGAGTCGCATGTCTCGAACCTTTCCTCCTCGGACTAACCAAAATGGTCTTCGTCAAAATCACAGGAACACCCCCACAACAACCAGCAATATAAACCTCGATCTCCGGAGCCGACACACCCATTCTCGGTTGGAAAAACGCCGATTTGCCTTCACCAACACACGCCGCCATATAACACTCGATGGACCAACCCGTTTTCGAATCGTTCTCGGGACCCAAGCTCCCATTTCCCCACGCAGACTCAATTCTCTCCAAAGACCCACAAAGCAACAGGTCGTTGTTGTTTTCCATCACTTCGAATTCCACCGCCCCGGTGACGCGGACACTATCGGTGCTCACATACGTCACCTCCGACGACTCCTTGTTGACGCGGTCTCGCCGCAGGATCAGGGTCGGCGAATCGGCGGCGGGGATTGTGGCGCCGTTGATTTCCAGCGGAGTGTTGATCCCTCGACGGAGGTGGCGGAGCGTGAGGTGATCCGGCACGCTTCCGATCACGCACGGCGTGATCCGGACGTAAAACAATCGAATGTCGAGCCACGACGATGTGGTCATGATGTTGTAGGAATTGGACTCATGGTCTTGATGATGATGCATTTGAATCGGTACCTCTTCGGAATCAGAGACAAAAAGGAAAATACGAAATTGATCGCCGAAGGGGCTTTTAGGATCGAGCTTCTAAATTCTCCAAATTATTGCGAAATTGAGGAGCAATGGGTGAACTTGGTTGGGTTTTGGGCATTGGTGGGCAGATTAGGGTTGTTTGGGTCGGGAATTAGAAATGGAGAGGCGCAAATTTGGAGAGAAATAGGAAGCAGAGACAAGGTCAAAATGAAAATGGAGAAGAAATAGAATGTGTTGGACACGTGTCATCGTTAGACGCTTTTTTTTGGGGGAATTTAACGTGGACGATGCGACGTTAGATTTGTAAAAGGAGAAGCATCTTTTTTTAAGGAATCAAAGGTTAGGGATTCGATCCTTGACTTTGGGTATGGAGCAACTTTCAATCCTTGGGTTAGCTGTCCCATCCTGTGAGGTGTCTACAAACCAACGAGGGAATTAATCACTGAGTTCGCCGGTGTATACCCTAGTTAAAGACTGAAAAAAAATAGAATAAACTAATAAAATATCCCTAATAATATTGGGTGGATTATGAAACCACTCACCAACAAAATCATCAACTCTAGAAGCTTGAGCTAGTTCATGGGCAACCTTATTAGCTTACCTAGGTACTGCAACAACCTTGCAATTACCTTGAAATTGATTCATTAGCATTTTAATGTCATCCACTACAACACCAAAGGGAGTAAAATTTAAGCTGCCACTCCTCACAATTTCTTGAACAATCGCAAGACTGTCACTCTCACATGTCACATTCTGTCATCCCTTTCCCTGTATCCAGCTTAGCACCTCCTTGATGGCTAAGACCTCTGCCACACTTGGCGAAAACATACCTCGAATCCTTCCAGATTTAGCAGCTAAGAAATTACCATAATCATCACGAGCCACCAAAGTAAACCCCGTATCTGAACCGTTAACATGTGTTGCTGCATCCACATTCACCTTTACCCAATCTGCCAACGACTTTTGCCATTTCCTGGCTCTAGTTGGCTGCTGAGGCTGTGGCTTAATCGCTTGGGATTTTGCCAACCAGTTTGCATGCGTTGAGCAGTGAGCCATGTTGCTACTGGCGATTTGTACTTATTCGACCAAACCAAATTATTTCAAGTATTCCAAATTTTCCAACAGATATCCAACATCAAACTAACGTCGTTATCGTTAAACAATAATACAACCGCTCTCAACCAATCAACAAAATACGCAACAAGAGGTCTGTATCACCTAAAG
>JANVCQ010000004.1:3158256-3170158 GCA_025531925.1 Erythroxylum plowmanianum
ATATTGGAGTTTATTTCTCGTTAAGGTTGGTTTGGCAACTCTTTCTACAAATATGTTTGATATGAAATTTGCTCATGCCATGTATATTTGATAGAGTATATGGTTCTTGAATGTGCACAGGTTTCAAGAAATAACAGGGGCTCTGGATTCAGCACTCTCAGCTACCACTCTCGTACCTGTTCAGAATGGAGAATCCAATGGCTTAACTTTGAAACAGAGTACCACTCACTTGGAGAGCCCCTGCTATTTCTTGTTGGAGAGAAGACGTTCTTATCGTCTCTTCCTCTGACAAGTTCCTCCGCTTATGCTTACAACTGCTTTCAAGGTCTTAAGTTTCATAGCAAATTCGATGTAGTTGATTCGCAATGTCCATGAAAAACATAAGCTCCCCTGTGCTAAATTCCTTTTTATTGCCTTACAATAGTCGAGCTGGTTGTCATCTGGATTGGCTACTAGAAGGATGGGTAATGTTGGCACCGCATTTGTGTCTGAATGGGCAACTTCTGCTACTCCTGATTATATTGTTTGTGTATGTATTATTCCGTGACTCTACCATATCTTTTACTTAAGATAGAGTAGCATTTATGTGTTTGCAGTCTACATTTGGCATTCGGTAGCATGCTTTGTCCATCTAAATTACATTTTATGTTCTACATTCTTGTACCCATATTTGCAAACTATATTTGCAATGTAACAGATTGTATCAACACCTCTTGTGAATGCTGAAATAACACTATTTTTTCTGCAGATTATTCATGACATTAATTTTCTCTCTAAGGAGGTTTGTGGGAACTATATTGAACATGTAGTTAAGCTTCTATCTTCATGTTCTGCTGATATTCTTGATGTAGTAAAGCAAAGTATATTGCAAGGTGGAAAATCATTGAATGATTTGGCACCTCTAGCTGTTAAAGCGATCACAGATGCATTGGTTGATAACGCTGTTGAGGTAAAACTTTCTCATGAAAGGTTGCTCACTTAATCTAATAGGAATGCTTGAGCTTGAAAGCCCATTAGATACTTTAATTCATTAACAAATTTATGGAATTTCGTTTGTTTGTAAATGTTGGACAAGACTTGAGACAGGTTAAGGGAATAACTGCAACTTACAAGATAACCAATAAGCCTCTTCCTGTAAGACACTCACCCTATGTCCCTGGTGTCCTGCAACCACTAAAGGTGAAGCCTTGTCAGCTTGCTATTTTGTCTCCTTTCTGGAATAAATATCGTAACTAGTTTTTCACATTTAGACTGGTTTTAGGTCTCATTCCTTGGTTCTTGCTGAAGTAGTATGAAGATTAATTATTTGTTAATGGTTTTTAGTTAGAGTGAGTTAGTACAGTTTTTTTTCTCTTTCTCAGCTATGTAGCGCATGTATATAACGGTGTACAGAGTATGATTTTTAAGGTGAAAGATACAGAAAAATTCTCACTTTCTTTTCTCTATTTTCATGATAGTTAACTTTGTTCATAGTATGTGATATTTAAAAAGCTTGCGTTTCAAAAGTTAGTCTAACAAGAATGTAAGACTTTCATAATAGATACATGGTGTATATAACTTTGTAATGGAACAAGGACAGGTTTCTTTGTGTTAATAGAGATGCAGTAGGTTGTTGTATAGTAACTAAACAGTCCTGTCAATGAACTTGTTTCCAATACCTAAGCTCTGTTGAAACTGCTCATAATCACATGTTTAATTCATTGCTTTTTTGTAGTTCTGTGGTCATCATAATGGATGCCTCTGCAAGCTTCGAACTTTTCTCTGAAATTGCAGATTAGTAGTCAGGTGCTTGAGTAATTATTCTCTGTCACAGGTATTTTTGGATGGTGAACCAGCTATGACATATTTGACTAAGGACACTAGGAATGAATTCTTACATGGTGCTACAACCTATATTACTGGTTGCTACTATGAATTAACGTTAATGTGGTTAGTATCCAAAGAAGAATATCCTTTTTCAAGTATTTGAACTACTGACGTGGACTCTTAGCTAACTTTTTTGTGTCATTATCTAGGCAAGGAAAACTGAGTCGTCACTTCAGAGAATAGTCTGACGCTTGTAGGATCCCTCCATTTGCTCCTCGACTAACTGGGCTGGCTGAAACTTGTTCTGGTGCTCCTCTGAAGTCAACTGTTAAATCAAGGGTTATTGGTTTGGGATTGTGTAGAAAGCTTGAGTTTTGAGGTAAGAGGACTCTTGTTCTGCATTGCATAGAAGATAATGCAACTAACTCTGCATCGAATTTGACACCATCTGTACCATTCGTAGTGCTTTAACGTCTTTTCTTAGGTTCCATATTTTGTCCGTAGAGATTATTTTTTTATGATGTTTGACTGACCAAGATGACAATTTAATAGCAATATTATATAGAGTTTGTCAATTAGCATATGCTCCACTTATATTAAACAGCTTTTTTACTTTTCATATTTGCTTAGTTCATCTATCTCTGGGTGATTCCTTTTGTCCTGGAATGGTTTGGATGATTGTTTACTGTTTGAAAAAATGCTAGGAGAGCTGATGTTATGGCTTTAAGGTCTTGTACATGAATCATCACTTTGGATTTCTCCTTTAAAAAGGGGTATCTAAAAAACTTCTAATTGAAGCATCAAGATGGTAATTTTGTATTGGTTTTGGATCAAGAGTGGCGTCTGCTTAGAGAGGCAATATTTGGGACCTAACAAGTATAGCCTTCTGGTTCCATATTCATTCTCATTACAATTAGGAAGCAGTATCACTAATTTGCTTCCATCGGCCAAGTTTGAAGGGTTCTTCATGAGATTCAAGTGTCTCTTCTAACAAATAATATCGTATTAACAAAACAAATACAGATGTTCTCATGAAATCTAAGGTAAGGGTATATGCATCCAAATCTTTAACGTGCCATGAACAGTAAAGCATGAAGTTTAAGAAGATGATGAATCATTGGTGTAGGGGAAAAAGCAGAATTTTAGTTCACACTATGTTGTGTACTATTCACAAACATCTTATAATGACCTCTTCCCATTCCAAATTGATTCCTTAGGAAAGTTTAATTCTACTTCGATTTTTTTTATTGTGATTTTTTATTTTTATTTTGAAATAAAAAATAGATTCAGAGCTCTGAACACAAAATGCCTTACATTTGTAGGCATATCACTGAGATCTGAACGCAGATTGTTTTGCAGGAACACTTCAGCTGTTAATCACAAAGAAGAGAGATATTGCAGGTCCCCTCATACATCATCATTTCTATAAAAGCATAACGAAGACGTATTTTAGGCTACTTCACAAGAAATTCAAGAAAAATCAGTTCCGTAAGAGCAGTCATGTAGTAATGCTGTCCCTGACCTTATAAATGCAGTGTTATGGCTACTTCTATTCACTTATCTCATAGCCCTAACAGGAAGGGATTGAGGAACTGGGGAGTGAGACATCATACATGGTGTCATTAGTCCCTCTTCAAATCTACCTGAAGAGAAGCTAAGCCAATAACTTCGCAGAAATGACGAAGAAAAAAATTAAGTGACGAGTTTAGTATTTCTTGCATTCTAAGAACAGGCAAAGAACACTTGAATTTGATTTTACATTGTTGATCCCCTAGATGTTTCAAAATTCATGTTCCATTATGAGTCCCCTTAAAATTGATGTAGTTAAACTAAAAGGGCCTGTTCATTTCAGCACCAGAATGTGTATGAACTAGATAAGGATCATATCCACGACCGAGTCTAAAGGATTATGCTAAGCATAAAGCTCATATGCCCCCACAACAGAATCATTCGCCTTCTGGTTCAAGTTTATATTCATCTTTTTTTTCATAACTTAAAAAACTCAGAAGAGTTTCTAAATGCAACCATGACATTAGTCAGAAATCCTTCCAGCAATAGGTTCAACATGTAAAAACGGAAGCTGCAGCCTCAACCATCATCATTATGTTCAAAAATACCTCTATGAAGGCGTAGAATCATGAAAATTGTTGTGTAGAAACAATATACGCTTGACCTTTGTTATACATGCTTCATTTAAATATGTAAAAACATACTGCTGCCTTTCCCAAGTTACAAAAATTTCATAAGTGAAACCATATACAAAGAAAGCACCTTCAGTTAGCGTCCTGTCTTCTCAAAGAAGTGTTCTATCTGTAAGCACCCTTGAGACTGCAAGCCACTCAATTTGTTTACATACTTCCCCCTCTTATTAGGTATGTTTTCCTTATTTCCCTGTAAAAGATACAGGAAACTCTTTTTAGAGATTCCTAAAAATATGTCGCAGATAAGTATGCTAGTCAACTAGACATGACAATTAGCCTGAGTTCGATGGCTGTTGTAGTTTAACTTTCCAAACTGTCGTGGCCTTAGTCTTGAATATTTTAAATTTGCAGACCAAAACAATATTATTTGGTAAGGAGTTTAAGCAGTTTTGACAAGGCTTTGGGTCAGTTCCCTAAACCCGAACCAAATCCAAAACCCAATCAAACTGAACTTGGTCAGTTGACTTTGCAAATTAGTTACAAAAAATATTTTTTTCTCCATGCAAAGAGCAATTTAGGGGAACTTTAATTGTTGAACCTAAAATTCAGCAGGAAGCAAATTGCAAACTAGTAAGAGGATCAACAAGCAAACGATATTACACTGACAAATGCAGGCTCACTAACAAGCAAGTTGAAGTAGGTTAGTTGAAGAAATTGATTCGCCTACCAGTGAAGATTCATTCCAAGATCTTAGGACTTTTACTCTACCACCTTTCCCATCAGGTCCAACAGTAATTAAATTCCCACTATTTGTATTTGTGCCTTGTGTGGTCACTGATTCCTTGCAATTGCGACGCTTGCACCACTTACCTAAATATCTATTTGTGCCATCAGGACCAAGCAATCCACTAGAGAAACATTTATCACCTGAAATTTTTAGTGTGTTAGTATCTAAAGCTCTGAGAAAGTGGCTACATAAAAGAAATTTACACAAGGGCAAAGTAGATTATTAGTAAACCTTAGTTTTACCATTGTTTCAAACTATCTAAGAACACAAGTGTGAAATAAAAGGAGCTTACCTGGTTTCGAAAGTATAACTGGAAACGGGGACTCCTTTTTAATTGTGAACAGAGGTTGATCTTTTCTGATGTTATCACAAAGCAAAGTAACTTCCTCATCCTCAGTGGCAGCAAGAGTATTATCCTTATTGATGCGAGTACTTACATCATCAGGTCGGCCTGGATTATTTAGTTGGTACATTTCAGATATTCTTTCAAAATCACAAAGTACTTCTGGCATATTAAGTGCAGGCTTCAAGTTCTCGCTGCTTGGATCTTTTAGATCAGGATCTAAAACTTCTAGTACATCCTTAGGAAGATCCAAATCACACTCATCTACATCAATATAAGGACTTTTCACCTTACTAGGAGCCACATTATTCGTAGCTCCTTTAGTAGACTGGGCACTCATGTCGCTTACTATATTGCTCTTTTCTTGATCACTGATTGTGCCTCCACGTTGAGAAGAGTGTTTCCAAGCAACAAAACTCATTCCTCTACAGTCTTCTGACAAGTATTTATTGTTGTTTACAGCATCAGGACTCTCGTTGATAACATTTAGAGAAACTTCTGTACGATCCTCTTTTGAAGCTTTTAAAGCTCTCAAACCTTCATTATCTTTCACTTCAACAGCCATCTCTAGATCTTTGACTCTGATCTAACAGTGGGCACAAGACAAACAATCATTCCTTGAAACCAAACACCATTATGTTCTCTCACTCAATTTTCTTTTACTTCAATAAGGGATGAAGAAGGGGAAAGGAGAGAAAGGGGCATCGTAAACTTACTTTCAGTTTATCTATCTTTTGCTTTGCTTTCTCGAGTTTTTTGCTAGAACGAGCCTCACCTCTTCCAAGTTCATTGCATTTTGCCATTAAGTCCTTATAACTCCTACATTGTTAATCACATCTCAAAATCAAGTTCCAGAAGCTTTGTAATAGTAATAATTGATAGCCTAAGTAACTTACTTATTACGAGTAACCAGCGACTTCCTCAGAACATCTATGGTATCTCTGTTATTGGCTTCATTACCAAAAGATGAAAGCTTCAATATCTCCTCTTCGTCCAGGTTGAGATCAGATACCCTGAACAGAGCATCATAAACCAACATCTTAGCAAACTTATTAAGACAAATATTCACATTCTTTTTTGAACCCAAACACATCTTTACTTACAGTTTGAGTGCTGCAAGCTCTTTGGCTAACGCCATATTCCTGTCTTGCAACTTCAAGTTATCCAACTTCAGTGCATCCAGCTCCTAAACACAAACTAAACTCAAATATGCACTACAAATAAAATGAAAGTTAAATCAGCAATTCCTTATGGAAAAAAAGCAGCAATGAACAGAACGGACCTCAGACTTGGACCGAAGAAGCCGCTGAATTGATACTTTCTGCTCCACAGCATCATTTCTCAAAGCCACTTCCTTCCTCAACTTATCCTTACACTGAAACAACTGCAGGAAGAAGCCGCTTAATGAGACCAGGGAAACAACTTAATAAATGTTCAATTTTATCTTCAAAAACGTTGGGAACAATTCAAATAGACGGCTAAGCACCTCTTCGTTGAGGTGTTTAATATCGTTCCCTTGACGCTCGAGGATTGAACTAAAAGTCGACAACTTAGCCTCCAATTTTGTCACTTCGCCCCGCAACAACTCAGGTTCATCCTCGCGAATGATCGTCTTCTGCGACGCTAACACCTCGTTTTGATCCCCAACCGACTGGAAATACAACCGAGCGACGCTGCTAGACGAGCAGCTCTGCTTACACACCGGACACGTGCACTTCTTCGCAGTGACAGAGTACTCGAACCACTGCTGCAAGCTACGGTTTTCCAAAACTTAAACAACGCTTAAAAACAGAAATGGCAGAAACTAACAAAAGAGTCAAGTGAAAATCGGTTACCAGAGTTCGTGGAAGACGTGGCCGCATATGGAGATGGCTTGGAGATCTTCAACTATCGGCTTCAGATCTTCGTAGCAGATTGAGCAGATGGCACCGGCCATCACCTCCCTCTCCGCTTGCTGCTCGCAAGTGGGCACGCAAGCATCGTCGTTTTGGCTCCGTCTTGACCTTGTAAAGTGCGAAACGACGTAAAAATTGCGAGAGCGGGAAAAAGAAAGAAGCCGGGAAAATTTGTGTCGCATAAATTCATAATGCCACGTGGCGACACCACGAGGATGGTAAAATTAAAATTTGAGTTAAAGTTAGGTTAAATAATATAATATTAAACCATTTCATATTGGTCTTAAAAGATGGAATGTTTGTCAATTTATTTTGATTGCATGTGTTCTAGAAGGATCCTAATTACGAGAAGATACCTTTAAATTATTTACATTCAGATTAATTATTATTCGAGTCAGATTGATTCTTTATAAGAGGTAAAGTTTTGACTCCAAATTGTAAACAGTTGCATATATAAGGAAAATTCGAACCTCTGATTTTATTTAAACCAGAATAGCTCTTTACTAACTCACCTGAACCTTAGGATTAATGTTGTCAATGAATTACTACAGATCACATATCTCACAGACGCAAATTAATTTTGTTATTGGCCTACAAAAGAGGATTTGACCACTCGAACCGATTTGACCTGAGATTATTGCCTAAAAGGCTTGATCCAGTTTGCTTACTTGGGCCCGACCCATATGAAAATAACTTGCCCCAACCCGACTTGATCCGACTGATACTTAATTGTCCGAAACGGGTCGAGTCAAGCCGGAGAAGGTCCTGAACCTCTGCAAAACTGAGTTTTGTGAGTTCTTCACAGCATCGAATTTTTGCGATTTTAGCATTTAGGATCCGGACCATCTCCTCTTCAAATTTCGTAAACATTGGAATTGGGGTCTTCAAAACAAGGGACTTACCACACATGCTTTCACTTCTTTTTCATTCTGATTCTTCTTATTGGAATACCGTTTTGCAAAATTGAAATTTATAGCTTGTGGAAATTCCAAAAGATAATACCTACGATTTGGCAGAAACATGCTTACTTCATTCTGCTTTCTGAAATTTGATGGGATTTATTAATTAATTTCATTTATTATTCTTACTCAGCCTTCTCCTCTTGCAACCAATGTAAAGACGGTGTTCACTTGTCAACCAAATTCAGTGACTGATGTACGTAGCAATTATTAAGACAAGCTGTTTCACAGGTTGGAAAATACGTAACTGAAGGTCTTGAACGGGCTAGAGATAGCCAGAATGAGGTTGTAGCTTTGGGGGAAAGGTTTGTGCTGGGCAAGTGTTAGTAGAAGGGTGGCTGCTGCAGCTGCTTCTGCTGTAATTTCTTAGTCCTAAATATCTGATTTTTGTATATGAGGATGCTTTACTGCAATAAATAACTTAAATAGTGGGAAATATGGTAACATGATGTTGGCATGTAGGCAGAGACTGCTGCAGCTGCCGGTGAGAGCAGTTTTAAAGCTTTAATGGTTGCTGTACAATGTTGTGGCAGTAGTGTGTCCATAGTTCAGCAGGCATGTTGCATTGCATTGATCTTCTGTAATCATAATGTTAGCAGCTCACAATTGCTACATTTTATTAGAACCTGAAGTAGTTGGAACTCTTTTTTTTTTGCAGTATTTTGCAAATTCTATATCTCGGCTCTTGCATTGCTACCTGTTGATGGTTCACATGCTGCCTCATGGGAAGAAATGGCAACAGAAATGTCCAGTGCAGAGGCTGCTGCTTACAAAGGGCTTCAACAATGCATCGAGACTGTTATGGCTGAGGTTGGTTCTTGACTACCCATTTTTTTATGCTATGGTAACTGGTTAATGGTAATTGAGGTTTTTTGTGCCATCAACTTCCATTCTATAGTTCCTCAACAGGTAGAACGGTTGTCATCAGCTGAACAAAAAGCTACTGATTATCGGTCACCTGATGATGGACTTGTTCCTGATCATCATCCAAGAAATGCTTCCAGATGGTAATTTACAAACTTTCTGGGCTTTATCCTCATCTCATGTTTGAAATATCTCATTGTTCTAACACACTGTTTCTTTCCAGAATGGCCAATGTCTTTATGGTAGCTCCTGAAAGCCTTTCTACTCTGTTTGAGGGTACTCCCAAGCATCAGTAAAGATGCACTAAGGGAGGTCACGCAGATTAGTCGGTCATTGTTTGGTACAACTTGTTTTGCCTCTGTTGAAGTCATCCAATCATCAAATTGAAACTAGTTGGCACGCATATTATTTATGATCTGGAATCTCTAAATCACATACGGTGTAAAGATGTGTGAATACCTACAGCTCTCATTCCAATTCTTGAAGAGCACCTCCCCTTTTGGCAAAATGAGTGGAACTGAGAAGAACTTTTGTGTGCCTGCCTAGAAAGTTCTATACACCAAAAAGTTACAACTGGGATTGGGTACAAGGACAGGAAAGTGCTGTGAAATGCTGATAATGCGAACATGAGTCAATTGCGCTGTTGAGTTGATGTGATTCAAAGACCACATCTTTCTTCAACCAAACATCAGGAAGAAAGACTTTTAGAATGTAATGTTGCAATCTGGACTTACGTATTTCCTATATCTGCCCTTATCCTCATGTTCATGGCTTCTTATTTCGTATTCTGATGTGCTTGAACATGGTTTCTTATTTCCTATTCTGATGTGCTTTCGCTTAAGGTTGTCTTCCTCTAGATGGGTATGTTTTATTTGGCTGGCATGTGGGTTTATTCAACTTAGAGAGGATTGCAAGAGCGCAAAACTTGCATCCAAAGTCAGCTCCTTTTGGACAAGCTCTAGTTGATACCATAGTGGAAGTTGATATCTCAGTTGGTATCTTATGTGAAGCACCTATAACTCTCAGCTCTAGTTGGAATCTCATGGTTGGACAGAATCCAGTCAGTGGGTAGACTTGGAATCAATTCTGGTTCCTGTACCATTGGGCTGATCTTAGATGCACTAAATATGTATCCTTTAATGTTCCATTTAAATGTTAGGTTTTGCTGCTTTGCTTCCAAGAATGGATCTCATCCTCTGTATCCTTGTAAATGGTTATTCTTGGACTTGTTAAATGACTTATTAGTGATGATATTCTATGTAGGAATGTTAAAAGCCCGAGCTTATTCCGTTTAAAATTAACAAGTTCAATTTGAGTTGATTGAATTTCGGATCAGAATCAATTTTTTTACTTTCAATTTTCAGATTAGTTCCTTACTTGACCGTTGTTGAAGATATTAAGTTTTATCTGAGGAAAGACTGGGATTGCCCTATTGCTCATACTTTATGAGAAGGAAACAAATGTGCTGATTATCTAGCGAAATTTGACTCTTCTTCTTCGCAGCACTGGCATTTGTGGGAGATGCCTATTCCGGCCATTCGACAATTCTTACAAGATGATGTCTTGTCTGTGGCGGTCTTAAGACCTTAGAATTTTTTTTTGTTGTCTTTTTCTTTTCACCAAAAAAAAAATCAAATTAGTTTCTCAAATCCGGTCTAACCTGGCCTAGACCGAAGCTCGAAAAGACCATGATAACCTTTAATCATGGAACTTGCACATGTAGAGGTTCAAATTGCCTTGTAAAAGTTCATCCTTTTCCTTCCACCAGAAAGAAAGGGTACCTCGTAGTGATTAAGACCTGTAAGCACCGTGTATAAGTTGTGGTGAGTGGGGTGTCACCTATTTATACTACTAGTAGTGTGGCACTTACATCTCGCTCTTATGGAACCAATATTAATATAAAGGGTTATATATATATATCAATTATTGTAATTTAAAATTTATTATTTATTTTATTGGTATTGTATAATTATCATATCTCTCTCTTTTATTTGGTTAATTTTACACCAATTCATAATTTTTAAAAATTAACATAATACTTATGATTAAAAAACCGAACCAATTCAACCGTTATAATTTTAAAATGATCAATTTTTTGATTCGGTTTTTTTTAGGTTCAATTTACTTTAATAACCTTTTTTATTAAAAGTCTATCAATTTATTAATTAATCAGTCAATTTTTGTAAACTAATTAATTTTTATAAATTAAAATAAACTTTTTAATATATTTTTAGTTAAATTTTATTTTAAGAATAATTCTTCAATCTTGTTTTAATTTCTTAAGTTTTAATCAGTTTAATGACAGACTAATATTAATTGACTTTCTTAAATTTTAAACCCTTTGTTTTATCAGTTCAACGTTTAGTCTTATTTTTAAAATATTACAAAATACATTGTAATAATTAAGATAAAAAAATAAAAATGTAATATATTTAATCATAATATAAACGTGTTGATCCACCTAAGAAATTTGTGTGGGTCGTTTATGAGTGGTTATCTTGTTTGATGGGCAAAAGGTATGCAGTAGTAATATCTCCTTGCACCAAACATCCATGAAAATAACAACTGCTAAGGAGACCCCACAGACACTCTTATCTATCTCTCGGTGGTAATCGATTACATTGTCGCCCCCAAACTCCAAAACTCCTCTCAAGTCGTTGTCCGCCATCGATTCTGTCGAATCTACTACTACTAAGTGGAACTTGTAGCAGCAACTTGCCTGAAAATGCTGCCTAAGAGGTGGTTTGAGTGATAGGAACTACAAAGGATTTCTTAAGGAATCTATTCAAGTCTTGCTTCCTCAAGTCTTCCTCTTAAAGAACCCATAAGAGTTCTAGCTTTTGCAAGACATTGCATTAGTGAGTACTAGTTCACGTTATATTAAAATTTAGAGTAATAGAAATATCCTTGGATCATTGAGACATCTCGAAAAGATATACTAAATTCAACGATTTCAAACGATCAAAACGATCAATTATTACTCTCTCATATTCAAAATAAGTGTCGTTTTAGAGATGTGCACACTTATTTAAAAAGTTAGTGAAATGTTTGATATACCCTTATTAATTGCATGTTGAATTACCTTGAAAATGTAATCTGTATAATTA
>JANVCQ010000004.1:3170258-3189284 GCA_025531925.1 Erythroxylum plowmanianum
TGTAATCTGTATAATTAGGATGTGAGAGAAATTAAAGGATAATTTTGGAAATAAAATTATAAACATGCATGAAAAATAATAAAAGACACTTATTTTGAACAATTAAAATCCCTTTAAAACGACATTTATTTTGAACAGGAGGGAGTAATAAAATTTTTCGTCCACTCTTGATAAAATATTCGTTTAGACAAGGGCTTTAAAAACATGATAAACTAAACTCGTGCTAATAAATGAGTAAGAAATTTTATAATAATTGTCTCATTTTTATAATTTTTAGTTTTTAAAAAATATCTAAATCTTGAGTTAAAAATAACAACAAGCTCAATTCAAATTTGATTGAAATTAATAATTTAGAATAATTTTATTTTTGTTCTTGATTTTATGTTTAGTGATAAATGTTTATTGTATATGTTAAAATTTAGTATTAATTGTATCAATTTTATTTGAAGACATAGTTTATTAATTATTATATATATGCTTAAAATTTTTCAATATTGTTGAAAAGATAATAATTATGTATTTCATTATCAATTAAAAATTGATTCATAATCAATGATACTTATCTTATTGTATCTCAATTTCTAATCAAATAATACAAGGTCTAAAATAAATAAATTTTGTTTTGACTATAATTTAGTTCAAATTTAGGTTATAAAAATCATTTTTTGAATTAAATTTATATCTCATAAACAAAATTTAAAATTTTACAACTTATATCACTCGTTAATAAGAATGGCAATAGGCAGGGTCGAATTAGGGCCTCGCCTGACCTAGCTTGTGACCAGACCAACCGGTAGCTACTAACTCGTCTATATTTTTAAAAAAAATTAAAAAAAACTCCCTTTTTGATATCCTCTTCAAGTCATAGGTTAGACCGGACTGAACCAATCCCAACCTAAGCTCAACTTGTGGCTTGGTCAGGCCAACAGCCTTGACCCGTGATCCCGGCAGAGACCACCATCTTTATTCCCTACTCGTTCAAAAAGAAACAGAAGGTTGAAATAGAGTTTGGGAACCAACTTATTAGCGTTAATGGTAAAATTTAGAAAAGCATTATATTTTTTTTTTTTTTTTAGCCCACGAGATGTGCTAGGAGGATCTCAATTATAAGAAAGTGCTTTTAAGCCATCCACTCTTAGACTAATCCCCGTTCACACCGGGTCAACCCGTAAGGAGAAAAGTGCTGGCCAAATATATTTCTCCATTCCCAGGACTCGAACTCGACACCTCTGATTAAGGGATGAGAGTGCTAAACCACTTACATCAACCTATTTGATTGAAAAGCATATTCTTTTTTTTTTTTTTTGTTACAAGGGAGAAACAACTCAAAACGGCAATTTACAAAGTACAATGGGGGCGTAGACCCCTAGCTAAGTCCGCCAGAAGCAGAGTGGCACACCCGAGGGGTGCTATGTCAAAAAAAGTGGTCCCCAGACTCAAGGCAAACGCATGCGCCGCAAGCCAGTCAACACACCTGTTACTCTCGCGATAAGTGTGTCGAGGTAAAACAACCCAGTTCCTGATCAGTAACTCATTGATGCCCCGGAGAAGAGGATTGAGAGTGAGAGATATTAAAGAGAATTAAAGAAAAGCATATTCTTTAATTCTTTTAGAGTACAAATTTCTGACTAGAACCAAATGACGGCAAGCTAAAGATCCGCGATATAGCAACCTAAGTCAAAGGGTATCGTATGTAGTTGAAGAAGGGTATAAAGAGAAAAGAAAAAAGCAAAAGCCAAAAGGTTATGTGTGGACGTACGGCTTATCGCTAGGGGTAGTGCGTGGACCAGTTCTTGGTCCCTTCCTCTCATATACGCTGCCCACGTCATCACTACGTGTAAATGTTGACTTTTATTCTTCGGTGAAAAGTTGGAGATTTCTAAGAATCTTCCCCTATCACTCGTTTTCGAATTTGACCTTTGGAACATTTTTAAAACAGTTTGACTTTTTTAAGAGTAAAAATTTTAAATTTTAAATTGATCAATTTTGTTAATTTTTAACTATTTAATTTGAATTAATTTGATAATTTTTATTATTAAAAACTGACCAATTTATTAATTAATTAGTCAATTTTATAAGCTAAAATAAATATATTAATTTTCATGTAAGTTTTTAATTAAATTTTATAATTTTCAATTTCTTCGTTTATTTTTTAAGTAATTTAATTTTTAATTAAATTTTTTACAATATAATACTGATTGAATATTTTAAATTTTAAATCTCTTATTTTCTTCGATTAATTTTAACTTGCATGTTTCTTACTTCCATGATATTATTTTTTTATATACTTATCTTTCTTTACATAACTAATGCCAAAATTCAACTAAAATACTTTCATTTTTTTGGCTATCAACCATACAAAGTGGCAATGAATAGATTGAGATAAGATGGTTTGAAATATTTATTTCACTTATTAAATAAAAACTATTTTTTAGTTAATTATACTAAATCCCTTTAAGATAAATTTAATTTGATGTTTCACTCAATAAATAAAATATTATTTTTATTAAATTAATATTTTTATTTATGAAGATTATAACGTGTAATTTCCCATAAATTAATTACTAAAATCAATTGTTAATGAATATTCTAGACAATATTTAATTTTATTTTTCGTAGGTAGATGGAAGAAAAAAATAAAGAGTTAGCTTTAGATTTAAGAAACACGAGGAGAGCAAAAAATATAAAATAATAACGAAAAGCTTTCACACTTTTTACCATTTTAAATATTATAATAAAGTAAATACTATTAAAAGTAGACTTTTGGTCAAGTTTCGAAATTAAAAAAAATGATTAATCGGATCGGTTCAACCCATCATGTGTCGACCCCACACGCTTTCAACACAATGCCTCGTGCAACCCACGTTAGGGTACCAATCAAAAAAATCAATAATTAGTTTCACGAAATTTATTGCCACCGTCGGATATGCTCGGGCACACGTTGAGTGAACTAGAAGAATCTAGTTACGATCAATTGATTCCTGGACCGTCCGGTCCTTCATCATCGGATTCGCTTGGAAAACGAAACCCGGAACCAGACTGAATCACGAGGCACGCGAGTTAACGGCGTGACCCTTTCAGCAAAAGATGTGGGCCCAACAAGATCCGCCAGCTGTCAAAGTGCCATTTCAACTTATCTCTCGGTGCACCGCCTCACGCGCTCAGTCAGTGTTACAAAATTCTTTAATGTGGTTTTGTCTAAACGACAAGTCGGCAGGTTCAAGTGTATAAAGTAAACGGTAAATACGTGTGCTTTCGCTTTTGCTTCTTCTAGATAACTTTTCCTGGACCGACGGGTGCGCTTTAGATTAACGTAATTAAATTGTACTTAAATTAAAATTATGTCTTATGTATTATGTATGCAATTGTTTAAAATTTAGGGTCAGATTTTTACTTCCTGTAAAAGACTTATCCAATTTTAGCGGGGATTAATATGAGTGTAGATGGCTTAAAAATATTTTTCTATAATTAGAATCCTTCTAAAACATCTCGTGAGCAACCAAAAAAATAAAAATAAAAAATAAATGCTAAAATTGAAACCATACGCGGTCGTCCGAGGAACAAACCGAATAAAGAGTGAGTCCATGGAAGATGAGGACAATAAAAACATAGCAAAAGATCGTTGTTTTTTATAATTAATATTATAATTCTCGTATATTAAGACAGCCACATGAGCTGAACCGACCATAATAAGTTCACACCTCTCTCGTAGGAGCATTGATGTTATCATCCAAAAAGACAAAAGCAAATGTTTAAACACTCAAAACTGTAAAGAGAAGCATTAGTTGTATCTAATCTTTTTAACTTTTTTTAGTTTTTAAATTTCGGTAAAAATAATAACAAAATATACGTAATATAAATATTATACAGATTAATTAAATGGTATTTATATAACAATTTAACTCTTCTTTTAAATGTAAATAAGATTAATTAAACTTAACTTTAACTACTAGTAATTTAATTAGTTTAGTTCAAATTTAGTGATTAAATTAAGTTATTTGATTAATTTGAGTATATTTT
Organism: Erythroxylum plowmanianum; assembly: GCA_025531925.1. Classification (NCBI taxonomy): domain Eukaryota; kingdom Viridiplantae; phylum Streptophyta; class Magnoliopsida; order Malpighiales; family Erythroxylaceae; genus Erythroxylum; species Erythroxylum plowmanianum. The sequence goes on from JANVCQ010000004.1 coordinate 3,174,279, forward strand.
TAGTTATTAAGAAAGGTCAATTTTTAAAAATAAAAAATTCAAAAAAATTAAATATTAAAAAAAATTCTCCGTCTTTTGATCGGTAAATCACGAGCTCTGACGTGTGCGTGTAAACCACTCTCTCCCAAACCCCATACGCCGCTCACAGTACACATTACACAGACACCCAGCCTTTGACATTGTTACAAAGTCAAAACCGCAACCTCTTTTCAATGTCTGAAATCATGCAAAGAAAGAGAGAAAGGAAAAGACAAGATAAGCATTCAGATGCCAAATTGCCCTTCCCTCTCTCTCTCTTCTACTTATATAATATTATTGTTTCTCTACTCATTACATCTTCCTCCGATCCTCAGCCATTTGGCCTTTCTTTTTCTCTATCTAAACCCAAAGTCAGCGCCTTGTTTTGTCTCCTTCCTCTGCGACCTTGGCATTAGTTGCACAGGCGAAAGCTACAGGTTTGCACAGAGCTTGTCTCGAGGCCATGGAGGTTGACTGGGATCTTCACGCCGTTGTCAGAGGCTGCACTGCTGCGTCCTCTACCAGCTCCGGCAGTGTCGACATCACCACCGTGTCCACATCCACCATCACTTCCAGTTGTTCAAGAGCTGATTTTGGAACTCGGTCTTTCTTTTCTTCATTTGGTTGTGGGGAGCAACAAGTTGCCAACTTTTTATCTCTAACATCAGATCCTTTTGAAGCAAGAGTCGGTGGTGGAGATTTGCAAGAGCTTTACAAACCCTTTTTCCCTAAATCTGAGCCTCTTTATTCATCATCACAAAGTGTACCCATCTCTTGTTTTACTCCTCTCAATGAACAGTTGCAGATTAAGCAACAGCAACATCAACTGCAGTCTGAGAAATCTCGTGCTGGTTCGGTGAACAGCAGTGCAAACTCTCAGCCCGGTCGATCCAAAAAAAGGTGAATCCTTTGTACTTTTAGGCTTTAGCAATCTTTGTTTGGGTACTTAAAGAAAGTAAACCAGTGTTTTTTTTTAAACATTTCTCTTCTTTTCACAGGAAGAATCAGTTAAAGAAGACATGCCAAGTACCAGCAGAAGCTCTATCTTCAGATGTATGGGCATGGCGGAAATATGGTCAAAAACCCATCAAAGGGTCGCCATATCCAAGGTAAAGATTCCTAGAAGACCTTGATTTTCATCGACTTTTGATTGTACTCTTGTTTACTTCGTTTGTATCTGTTACGAGGTCAAAACCTCAATCTTTACGAATCTAACCGAGTTAAGTTTTGTTCTTTTTCAGGGGCTACTACAGATGTAGCAGTTCAAAAGGTTGTATGGCACGAAAGCAAGTTGAGCGTAACAAATCGGACCCTGGCATGTTCATAGTGACCTATACTGCAGAGCACAACCATCCGGCACCTACACATAAAAACTCACTCGCCGGAAGCACTCGTCAAAAGACCTCCACCTCACAAACCGTCACCGTAAGTGACTGCAATAATGATAACAACAAGCCTTCACCGGCAAAACCAACGTGCTCATCTCCGGCGGCCTCCATGGAAGACGAGTTCTTGCCACAAAGTACAAACACTGTTGATAGTAGAGAAGAGAAAGATATAATTGATGACGATGAGGATGAGTTTGATGGGTTCTCGGATATGGGTGTGAGTGATGATTTCTTTATGGGTTTGGAAGAACTCCCGCTTCCAGTCACCGGAGACCGTTTCTCCAGTCATTTGACACCGAATTTGGCTCGTCCTTGGCTTGTTAACAATGCCACGACGGCCGGCGGCATCTGAGATTAACCAACGACGATTTGGGTTTTCTAAAGTCTTTTAGTTTGTTTAGTTTTGTTTTATCTTTTTCAATTGATTTTCTGTAAACTAGCTCATGTGAAGCCACAAACAAACGTTGTTCGTAGGAAAACAAAAAGCAGAGATTCAGTGATTTTCGGTTCTAAATTAATATTGCTAGGCTGAGTTGACAAGAATTTGTTTCCGAGGATTCAGGTGCACATTGGTTGAGATGAACTTCTATATTTTCCCGATACTGCAAACAAAAAGAAATTAATAAGTGTTGAATTGAAGTGATGCCCCAACTTCAGAATCTGGTTCTGGTTTCTCTGATCCTGCTCTCTTCGAAAGTCGAAACCTTGAAATCTACAGCGTACAACTTTTGTGTTCGTTGAGTGCTTGAGAATAGTAAAGAAGTAATACCTTTTTGACTTTTGGTTCCTACAGAACTCCACAAAAGTTGCCTGTATTACCAAACTTTCCAACTTATATAGCCATGACTATTTGTTTCATGGATTAGAAGTTGAGGTTTTTCGAATATTCGATGTCTTTTCTAGGTAAATATCGATTTAACTGAATTTTAAGAGGGTTATTTCAATCCAAAAAATTGAAAGACTCAAATTGCAAGCCCCAGATTACACTTATATGTGATATGATTGAAAATTGCATATGCCTTGAATCTATGGCCCATCAAACCATGATTAGTAACTTGGAATTCATTATCACCATTAGAAAATTGATATATTAAAATGTACATTTGAACTAAAAAAATTATCAAGTGGCAAGACAAATTAATACATAAAAATTAGGGTGACTAAGCTTATACATTTAATGACATTTGACATAAGTAAATAAGGGACAAATGACAGTATAATTGAATGACATTTGACATCATTAATTAAATGACAAGTGGCCTCGTAGGATTGTAACATTTGGCAACTTGAACAGTGGACAAATTGATTGCATGCAATGAAGACATATGTCATGTTGTGAGAGTGACATCTAGCATCAAATGAATCCAGGCAGAAGTGTTTATGATGATCATTCTTCTTCTCCTTGTTCATTCACCACCAAAACACCATGCTCTTTCATTCTTGTGTATTTGGCTTATGTTGTACTTGATTACCACATCAAGATGCTATATCAAGGAAGTTAGATGTTGTCATCTTTTGTGCTATTGTCTTCTTGGTGTTAAGATTATCCTAGTTTTACTTGGATTTTGGAGTTATGTTTGTTGCATGGAAGGTTAGTTGGCTTGTTTTTTGGAATTGGAATTTGAAGTTAAATAGATAAGGGAATTATAATTTGATAGCATGTATTAATACAAGTTCTATAATGATTGAATTGGCATGGATCATGTGCTATGATGATGATAAATGAGTGCTGAAAAAGTGAGCTTTTTATGTAAATTCTATTTTGGTTTTTATCCATGAATAACTATGATTTGTGAGCTGCCTAATGAATATTTTTGAATTGGATTTTGACATGAATTGGATGAGAAATTGAAGCATAAGTAAGGTAAAATTGAGGTGAAATGAATTGATTTTGATGAAGGTGTTTGGGATTTGGAATGAAGGAGTACCTGGAAAATCGCAAGAAATTGGGTAGTCCACGATCGTGGCAGTCATCCCAACATCATGGGCAGATGCATTAGCTTTTGTCACGATCGTGGGAAGGTACCCCATGATCGTGGGCAAGGTTATGGCAAGAAAATTTCTGTTTTGTGCAATTGTTGAACCACATAAAATTAAGGCACTTTATAATGGTGTATTTGAACTTAATTAAGGTTAGAAATGAACCTAGTTTGATGTTAGATTAATTGATTAAAGGTTGAATAAGTTTTGAGCTATTAATTGAGGTAATAACTTAAGGAAGATGTTGTTTGATATCAAAGTATCTAATGTTGGAATATATGATTTGCTTAAAGGATAAATGTATTCTTATGGAAACAAATGTTATCTAAAGGATATAAGCAATATGTTAGTTATGAATGTTAGTGAATGGGGAACTTGTGTGAATACATGTAAAGTGTAATTACTTAATGTATTCATTGGTGAATTATCGTAAATGTTTATATTTATAAGGCATCTTAAGTTTAATCAAATGTGAATAAACATGTTCAATTTAAGCAGGATGGAATAAAGTCATGGGTTATGCACTACATCTTTTACATGTGATTCTGAAATCCGAAATGGTTTGTTTTAAAATTGTCAAATCTTAGCTGTGATTAAATAGGCATATCTAGAAGGGTCTACAGCTGCTCCTGTTCTTAGAAACTCCGGTGTCTTCTGTACTTTGACACTACAGTGTCCCATGTTCTTAGACACTACAATGTCTCTTGATTCAGAGACTTAAGTTTATTTTATTTCTGTTGATACTAATCATTGGTATCCTTTGTTCTGTTTTTGTTATCCACTTCTGTAAAAAAGACTAACACGCTAATCTGTTTTGTGTTTTGATATATGTTTAGTTCTGAAACAAGCTAATTTTTGATCTGATACGGGTTATATTATGTTCTGACACAATTATATCATGTTCTGAGACTTTTAAGCTCTGTTTTGAAGTAAAGATATTATGTTCTAATACTTATGATTTGTTTTGATGCAAGAATATTATATTATAATGAATTATATTATGTTATGATGCCTTTAATGGTTTGATTACTCTTTAATTTGAATAATTAAAGATTGCTTATGATATAATCTGATTCTGTGCATGTGAATGCTAGACGACTATTAAAAACAGATGTCATTTTATATCTTGTTTAGTTATTTCTCACAAAGCTTTATGCTTAGCACAACGATTTTGCTTCCGGGTAGGTTTTGATTTAAGATTGAGAAAAAGAAAACCGCAGTAGCCAAAGAAGGATGTGCTTTATTTTGGAAAGTGTTCAATTTGTTATTGAGTTGTGCTCAATATGATAAGACATTTTGTATTTTTGTATATATGGTTTGAAATAACCTTAATTCAAGATGAATTTAAAAGTTAAGGCATATATTTTGAAAAGTACAATGTGTATGATATATAATGAAATGTATTGTACATTTGTCTGAGTTTCTTTTAAGGAAGTTTTGGAATGCTTTGATATGATTTAGATATGCTTTGTGTGACATCTGTATATCCTCTAAGGGGGTATTCGGATGTTACACAAATAATATTATTTTAAACTCAATCAAATTTGGAATCACTTGATTAAGTTTTAGAATGCTGAACATTAAACTAAAATAACCGATGATCTACACCCGGTTAGCTAATTCTCTCGTTAATAAGCCAATAACTTTTTTTCTCAATAATAAGCTTGTTTATACTTTATACATAATTTTTAACTATTTATTCAAATGTTTTAAAAACTGATTCAATTCGAATAATTTTATAGTAAAAAACTTGAATCAACTAATTTTTCGGTTTAGTTTTCACTTTTTCAATTTGATTTAATGTAATGATTTTTGTTATTAAAAACTGATTAGTTTGTTAATTAATCAGCTATTTTTCATAACCTAATTAATATTTATAAACTAAAATAAATTGATTAATTTTCATTTAATACTTTTTTCAATTAAACTTTAAATTTTTTGATAAATAAAGATAATCTTCTTCTATCATTTTTTAAATTTTTTAATTTTATTCAATTTGCAACCGATTTTATGTCGATCTAATACCAATTGAACTTTTTAAATATTAAATTTTTGGTCTTCCTAGTTTAACTTTTGATCTAGCTTTGAAAATACTGATTTATTCAACTCAATCTGGGAGGTATCCCCACTTAAATCTCACTAGTAAGACCATAGGAAGTTATTGCAAGTTGTAGTCGACGATATTGTTAAGAGTGACCTATGGAACTTGAAATGTTCACCTCTATTTATTTCACAGCTTCTATCTAAATTCCCAGAAGTTTATATCGCAGAGGAAGCTTTTCAGGTAAACATATATCAAAGTGAACTTGGAATCAAAATAGATAAAGGCAACTATTGCAAGAATTACCATATAAAACAAAAGAATGTCTCGAGTATTTGGTTATTTGTACCTTCTCCTTCTAATTATTGCTTGTTGTGTCAAACCATTGAAGATAACGTAAGAGAAAAGGAGACAGTAACTTACACTAAACGAGTTGTGCTCTCTGTGGATGTTGTAATCAGCTCCCTGGTAAAGATGAGGTGTTGGGGGAGGATCATCCTCCCCTTTTGGCTTCTTTGCTAGAATCAGACCTCATATCAGGACATGAAATTTTATGCAAGCCAAATTCGGTTTCCTTGGGACGGTGTATTCATGGAGTTCGAAGAGTTGGACGTTGGCAGAATCAGAAACCTGCTTAAGATAAAACTAACTCCAGATTTCGGCATACCATTCGGTGCTGCAAGAGGCTCTCGAATATGAGAATCTCATACAGTCCAGCCTCTCATTTCATGCTTTACGCATATAAATTCTTCAATTATGTGAAGGAACATTGGAGAACCTTAACCTAGAAATATACCAGTGCCAATTCTTAGCCAACAGCAGCATGTGTTTTGAAGTATCGTATGCTCTCTTCTACAAAGCCATTTTTGGCAGCATCAGGAGATGTCCTGTATCCTTGAACAAAATTTCTTAATTTCTCTGCTTCACCAACTGCAGGGAGCCATTCTGTAAGTATCTCCATAGTTATATAATCGGGATGGCATGACTGCTCAATCATCTTATCCATCAACTCAAAGGCCGTTTTCAACCACCTTTTTTCCTTGAGGCCTTTGAAAATGGCATTGTAGGTGGTTGTATTTGGTCTAACCCGTTTGACTTTCATATCATCAAATAAGGAAAGAGCCAATTCTACATGATTATGCTTGCACAAGGACTCTATAAGGATATTATATATCACAGTGTTAGGTACTACCTTTGATGTAGCATCCATATCCTTGAAAATCTCTATGGCTTTATCAACTTCCCGCAATAAGCAATAAGCATGTATTAGTGTTCCATATGTAACAACAGTGGGCAACACCCCATGCTTAGTCATCCTTTTCAACAATCTAAGAGCAAACTTCAAATCCCCACTTCTGGCAAAATAAGAAATCAAAATGTTATAGGTGACAGAATCAGGCTTCAATCCAAATTCCTCCATTTGCTTGAGCAAATTGTAAGCTTTATCTAACTTCATCCTCTTGCAATATCCACCAATTAAATCATTATAGCACACTATATCGGGACAATACCCACCTTCTTTTAGATTTGACAAGATAGAACAGGCTTCATCCATCTTTCCAGCTCGGCTCAAACCAGAGATCAAAGTATAGTACACAAGTGCATCCGGAATGCATCCACCACTCCGCATTTGGTCGAAAACTTCCATCGCCCTATCAAGATTGTTAACATTACAAAATGCATTAATCAAGACAGTATAACTAACAACATTACCCTTTAAACCTTTCCTTTGCATCTCACCAAAGAACTCAAATGCACTATTAACTCTCCCATGTCTGCACATGCCATCAACCAAAGTATTAACAGTAACCACATTGGGTACAACTGAACCCCCCTCTCTGTTCATCTCATCAAACAACTCCAATCCTCGCTCTAGCTGACCATCTTTACAAAAACCATCAATCAAACAATTGTAAGTAACAATATTAGGATCACACCCCTTCAACCTCATTCTTTCCATCCACCCGACTCCTTCTTCTAGTCTCCCAACTTTACAAAGTCCATCAATCAATGTGTTGTAGATAACAACATCTGGTTCAATTGAAACCTCTTGCTCTCCTTCACCTCCATTCATCTGTTTAAGCACCTCCAGTGCATCATCGACTCTCCTAAACTTGCATAGCTGATTAATCAAAATCCCAAATGTGATAACATTTGGCTTAATCTGTATCCCCTTCATCTTCTCCATAAGTTCATTCATTCCCTTAATGTCTCCATTTCTCCCAAGTCCATTCAATAAAGCATTACAAGATTCCACTTGTAAATTAAACCCCAACTTTATCAATTGATTAAACAAGTCCCAGGCTTTATTAGCCATCCTATTCCGACACAGCCTAGTGATCAATTGACGATTCCATTCTGAACTAAGAAACACACCACGTTCCCCTAGTTTCACCACTACATCAACAACCTCCTCGTCAGTTACATTCCTACCTGGCCTCTTTGCTTTCGAAAACCAATAGGAAAAAATCGACCCTGTAACATCATCAGGAACGCAATGAGAATCTTCATTCGACGCAAGCATTTCTTCGAACAACTTGAGCGCATCATCAACGTGCCCGTTTCTCAACATAACTTCAATCAAAAAATTCCGTACATGAGTGTTCTTAACAGATGCATCGACTTCACGGAGCAAGAGGAGAGACTCCTCCGTCAATGGGTCCCTTCCAAAGTGGCGAACGAGTAGCTTAGCGGCGTTGACGGTGAGCGGAATGCTCCAATCCTTGGAAGTTCTATAAAGTTCGAGAAGCTTCGTGCACGAATCAGGCTCGCGGGTAGCGAGCTCCAAGACGGCCTGAAGCGTGGAGGAGAGGAAACGGGCGTCGGGCCAAGGAGGAGCATTGTGTTTGAGAAAGTGAAGGAATTGGAGCGCTCGAGAGGAATTATTCAAACGGCGGGTGATTTGATAGAGAACGCGAGAAGAACAAGAAGAGTGTGGAAAGAGGACTGAATTGAGTTGGGCGGTGTTCCATTCATGTTGTGGAGCCTTGAGGAGGAGGTTCAAGGCATGTGTTACAATAGAATCATCAACATCGTTGTGTTTGAGCAGTGGAGGCGGTGGTTGTGCCGGTGGGGCGGATTCCGTCGACAAGTGACGGAGGAGGACGGAGGCAGAGTTGATAATATGCCGGAGGTTAGGCTGCTTTGAGGTTGATACAACAATGGCCATCTTGGTCAAGCGGCTTCTAAGATGGATTTGTTTCAAGGGGACGAAATTGTATGCAGTCGTTAAGAGACGAAAGCATAAGAAATTATATTATTCATTTCTTTTTGTTTTTGTTGTCCAAAAGGTAAAATAGGAAGGTTTAAATATGAGAAGATACCTTTAAGCTATTTATATCCAAACTAATTCCTACTCGAGTCGAATAAATCTCTTATAAGAAACAAAACTTTAATACTAAGTTTTAAACGATTGCATATATAAGAAGGGTTTAAATTTTATTATAAATTATCTCGAGTGAAAAGATAATTTTATTTGGAAAAGATACAAATAAAAGTTACCATTAAAAGTAGATAGAAACTAAATTTTATTATGAATTATCTCGAGTGAAATAGACTTTTGGGAAGTTCCCACCTTTTCCTAACAAGGGTTTTACTAAACCCTGAGAGATTTCGACTGCAAACTTCACTAGTTCTTGTTGCTTCTAGTTAGTCTTCTAACCTTCAGGAAAATTGGACATTGAGAAGATGCATCAAAATTGGACGATTTAGGAACTCTCCCATTTGCCCCTTTAGAGCAAACTTGTAGTCATTTGCTGGACTGATCAGGTGATTCAGATGCTTTAATCTTCTCAGCTGCATCAGCTGCTGAAGATGCTGCTTTGTCAAGTCCTAACTTTTGTAATTCGTTTAAGAAACCAGTCATATCTGTTTCACTGATTTTGTAGGGACTGTGTGCAGGACCAGGGAATGAACCATTTGTTACTTCTTCTTTGTACTCAACTAGGGCTTTGTTGATGACGTCGCCGACTCGGGCAAACTGTTTACAGAATTTCGGAGTTACCTACAAAATGCAGAGCGATATATGACTCATTTGATGGAAAAACTTTCCAAAGGGAGGATAACGAAGGTGGTTATGGTGACATTAACCTTGGCGTGGTGGGGGTGTTGCATCATTCCCAGTAGGTCATGGTAAACTAAAACCTGCAGAAACAACAAGCTGTCTCATTATGGAAATTCAGTGCCTAACAAGCATAAGCAGACATTGATCCAAAATTAAAACAATGATTATTATATAGACATTTCTACAATGCTAAACCTAACTTCAAACTAATAAAAATTGATGGTATTTGTTTATCCTATTTTGGTGCAGAAGGAATTTGAGGTAATGAGAAAACAGTGAACAACAGAGAACAAACTGCATAATGCTTTTTCTAGAAAGCTCTCAAGTACGGGCAAATTCATAGTTCTATTCGCAACGAACAAGAATTTTGAGCTCACTAACTAGACCAATGTAATTCTCCAGGTCTGCATTTTTGGGTCATAAATCATAATCCAACTTGAAAAAACTCAATACCCACGCCCACACTTTATCCCAGGAACACTAGATACAGCTCAAGTGACATGAATTTCAGGTACTTTGTGCTACATATTGAGGATTGCATGAGAGCCACCAACAATTTTGTCAGTCACAAGTCTAAGCCCGTCTTAATAAAATGTTGATATCTCATTTTCATTCCTTATCCCAGGCAAAACTAGATGCAGCTCAAAAGACGTGAAAATTCAACTACTTGGAGACAGACGCAGGCATAACTTGAAGCATCAGATAAATCCACTAGTCATTAGCATCTCTGCACAAGCACCCAAAGCTAGTATGATCAAAACCCCTCCTGGAAATTGGAATTACCAGTTATAATGATCAGAGTAAACCCTGCTCCATAGAACCTATTTCCACTATTTCATAATCTATGAATAAAAGGACAATTATAACGATAACAACTGGGAATAAATGAGAAGTGCATCTGCAGTATGTGTTCCTCATGTTGGAAGGAATTGTATTAGAGGGCATATATTCCTATGTTTTAATTCTCCCTCTAACCAAATCCACAATAAGGAGAACTTGAAATCACTCTTTTGGATACAAGTGTAGGATATAACAAATGGTCTGGTGATAATAGACAACTGGAATGGAATAACAGCCCCCATATAAACTAACACTAACCATGAAAAATGCAAACTACATAGAGAATTCAGTTCTTATTAGTCGCTTCCAGCAAATTTTAGACTAGAAACTATGCAGATCATTCAATCACATGAATTCTGGAAACCCTTAGCTTAAACCATCATTACGGAGACTGAAACATTTTCGAACCTGGCCACTGCAGAAAGGTCCAGCTCCAATGCCAATAGTGGGGATTCGAAGCGCAGAAGTTGCCGCAGCAGCCACTGGTGGCGGCACACATTCCAAAACCACCGAGAAACATCCAGCTTCCTGCAGAGCCAAAGCAGTCTCCACAACCTACAAAATAAACATAACCATTTCACTCATAACGCCCCAGAGACTGAGGCTTTCTCAAACACCAAAACGTACCCACAAAAGCAAAAGCAGTGACAACCTTAACAGCACTGGTAAAACTCTTCCCTTGAGGCCTAAATCCTCCAAGAACACTAATAGCCTGAGGAGTGAGCCCCACATGACCCATCACAGCAATTCCAGCCTCCACAATCGCCTTTGCGGCACCAATTCTAGAAGGAGCTCCTCCTTCCAATTTAATCGCATCCATCCCTCCCTCTTTCAAAACCCTAACCGCCGTATCAACCGCCTGCTCACAAGCCAAACTGCATCATGCTCTATAACATCACATCAAAACACATGCTCCTTTGAACTTCAAGAAACAAACTCACTAAAGAAGACAATAACAACAAACACAAACAACAGAAAATGTCACCACCTGTCCTGAGCTCGCCTCGTACGACCCAAACGGCAGGTCGCCAACGAGAAGCGGCCTCTTGGCGCCGCGAGAGACGGCTCGGCAGTGGACTAGCATCTCGTCGAGAGAGATAGGGAGAGTAGTGTCATGGCCGTGAACGACCATGGAAGCAGAGTCACCGACCAAGCAGATGTCGACGCCAGCGGCGTCGAGGTGGACCGCTGAAGGGTAGTCGTAAGCTGTGACCATTGTGATGGGCTCGCCTTTTTTGTATTTTTGCTTCAAATGGGTTAAGGTTACTCTTTGGTCTGGGTTTTGAGGCTTTGGACCACCGTAGACTGTGTTCTCCGGGAAATTGCTCATGTACCGGAGGCGAGAAAAGGCTCGAGTTAGTGAAGAGGATCGTGAAAGTTTGGTCAATACGGCCATTGTTAATATGACAGCAAACTGGACGCCGTTTCTTATATATATATGCTTTTACTCCATTACTGTGAATTAATTAGGCAGGTGAATATTGCTCCCATCTATAAGTTAATATATTGAATTGAAAATACTGAAAATAGGTTTGTGGAGTATTAAAAAAATAAAATATTTTATACTAAAATAAATGGATAACATGAAATTTATTGCATAATGATGATAATGTTTACATAGTACGTTTTGATATTGTATTATATTAATTAATGTTTAAAAATTATGGGTACTATAATTTCATTATTCAACTAAATAAACAATTTAATAGAATAATTTATTTTATATAAAATATCAATAAATCGAATTTAAATTAAATTCGATCAAAACACAATCAAATTTTAAATAGCATAATACTATTTTAATAAAATAATTTTTAATTTTCTGTTTTGTTTTTAAATTATGTAGAAAAACCTTTTTGAGTTTTTTTTGCTTTTGTTTTTGGTTTTAGTATTATATTCAATATATTAATTATTAATAAAAATATGAATAATTTAATTTAATATTATATATTTAATTAATCAAAATTAATTATTAATATGAATTTAATAAATTTAATTATTCATTATTAATAAATATAACTAAATTTAAATATCTTCAAATTTTATAAAATTTGATTTAATAACTAAATAAAATTTTTATTAATAAATTATTAATATAATATTATATATGATATCAATCTAAATTTATTTAATGAAAATAATTTATTTTTAATTTTTTAATATGTAATTATTATCAATAACAAAAATATAACTCCGTTAATATTAACAATCGAACAAAATTTTGATTTTATTTAAAAATAAAAACTAAAAAACGAAATTTAGTATTCAAATCAATCTAAAAATTATACCCATTGACTTCCAATTTAGCCAAATTCTCAACCGTAATCTAAAAGAAGTTTGGTTTTGAGCGGTTGGATTACATGTAAAGCATGAGTTCACACTTGCTGCACTATGGTCATGCACTCATGCTCTTCTTCCCTGTTTTCCTGCATACTTTTAGGGTGGATATAGAATAGGATCAAGTATAGAGACGTTTGGTTATATTTTTATTTTTTCTGATGTAATTTCATATTTATTTTTTTAAAATTGTTTTATTGTTAGTATTATTTTGGTTATATTTTTATTACTGATAATAAATACATATAAGATAAAACTTAAAGATAAATTATTTTTATTCAATACTTTATAAATTAAAATTATCTTAAATATATTTAGTTATTAAATCAAAATTTATTTAAAATTTATATATTTTGAAGATATTTTAGATTTATTTAGATTTATTAATAGTTATTAAATTAAATTTATATAATCATTAAATAAATTATTAATTTATATTAAATTATTCATATTATTAATAATTAATTTAGTTAAATATATAATGTTAAATTAGATTATTCACAATTCTTATTATTAATTAATTAGTTTATAGTCAACAAAAAAATAAAAATAGAAAATAAAAACTACTTTTTGTGATTTCATAGATTTTGAAAATTGGAAGAAACTAAATTCAAAAACTCAAATAAGCAAGATTTTTATTTGGTTTTAGTTTTTTCACATTTTCAAATAAACAATGAACCAAATTGATTCGGCTTGATCGAGCCATAGGTCAAGGTCGGGTCAAGTATGGGTCGAGTTGGGATGACCCGTAACCAGACCGGAACAACAAAAATGACGTTTTGTAAAAATTCATTTAAAAAAGATAGGTCAGGCTGGCTCGGCTCAATCCTCCTATGGTTCATCCTACTATGAGCTGGGTCAGGAGCAATCCTAGCTCAGCTTGACCCATTGACATTCCTAAATTTCAATTATCATAGCATATGGCAAAAAGTGAACTTTGAGACATGTGAGGTGAGTAAGGGTATTTAATGGTTGATGTAAAGCCCGTTTAAGGCACGTCTTTAAAGATAAGATTGTGTATTATTAAACTTTTTTAGAGTTTACAAATTAGTGAAACTTTTATTGAATTTTTGTTGTTGTTGTATAAACTTTCAAAAGTTCAAGTTAAAGTTACAGAAAGATTAAGTAGGCGTCACAAATGGAATTTAAGTTTAAATTACTTCAGTTTAAGTTTAAATTTAATAAATTTTAAATTTGATTAATAAAAATGTCTTAAATAAAAAATTAATGAATCAAGTTATATTTTTTTCAAATTCAATTTTAATTTTAATTTATTTACAAATCTAACTCAATTAAGGATGACAATATATCAGTCCATGAATCCATATTCAAGTATTTTTAATGGGCCAACTTACAGATCCAAGCCCAGGCCTAGACTAGCCTAAGGTATGTATCAAATGCATTGAGAAGCAAAATCTTAAAAGTGTTACGAGGGAGGAATAATTTTCTTATAATTTTAATTAATATTATTCTTATAAAATAAAATTTATTTAATTTAATAAGAGTGATCAATCACCTAATAATAAATCACGAAGAACATTAGAGTGGATATACAATTGGTCCTTATCTTTATCTCCCTTGAATAAGGATGGCAATATGCCGAGCCGCTCAATTTGGATTGACTGACCCTTGCACTATGTTTGGTTGTTATTCTTGTGAGTGGGACAGGGGACACAAAAGTCCCATACTTTGTTGTGTTTACTTGCTATTCCACTTATTTTTGTTTCGTCTCCAGAGTATAGGGATATAAATTTTTTGTATCTCCCATGACTGTGGTATAAAATTTCTCGTCTTCGTCTCCAAAACAAAACATAAGCAATTCTAGGAATACCCCTCCTCCCACATAAGTCATTTTTTATTCTTAATTATATTATTAAACTTATCATCATCATCATTATTATTATTATTATAATTTTGAACTTATTATTATTATGATTGTTGTTGTTGTTGTTGTTATTATTATTGTTGTTAATTTTATTATATGAAATTTCGAACTACTTATTATTATTATTATTATTTAATTTTATTATATGAAATTATTATCTTATTGTTATTATTATTGTTAATTTTATTATATGAAATTATTATTATTATTATTGTTGTTATTGTTGTTGTTGTTGTTTATGTTGTTGTTGCTATTGTTGTTATTATTATTGTTAATTTTATTATACGAAATTTTGAACTACTTATTATTATTATTATTATTTTAATTATATGAAATTATATTATTATTATTATTAATTATTGTTATAAATTTTTTACTTATTAATATTATTATTTTTATTAATTTTATTATACGAAATTAATTATCTTATTATTATTATTATTTATTTTTATTA
>JANVCQ010000004.1:3189384-3215321 GCA_025531925.1 Erythroxylum plowmanianum
TATTAATTATTATAAATTTTGTACTTATTATTATTATTATTTATTATTGTTATTATTATTAATTAATTATTGTTAAAAATTTTCTACTTTTTATTATTCTTTTTATTAATTTTATTATACGAAATTAATTATCTTATTATTGTTATTATTATAAATTTGGTACCTATTATTATTATTGTTGTTGTTGTTGTTAATTTTATTATACAAAATTAATTATCTTATTATTATTATTGTTATTTATTTTTATTATTATTATTATTATTATTATTATTATTATTATTATTATAAATTTTGTTGTTATTATTATTATTATTATTATTATTATTATTATTATTATTATATTACTATTAATTATTGCTATTGCTCTTATTATTATAAATTTTGAACTTATTATTATCATTATTATTATTATTATTGTCATTGACACTATTTTTATGTTCTGTCCATTGCCACCAAATATATTTATGTCCTCTAGATGAAGACAGTTTTTTCTGTTCCATCCATCACGACTAAACACTTCACTGTCTCCAATTTTTGTTATATTCCGTTTCTAAATTTTCATCTTGTTCTGTCTTTGCATATTGAAAACAGTAATCAAACGTAGCGTTGGTGCTATAAGTTGGAGCTACTTGTCCTGTGATCTAGCCTCCAGACCGATCAGCCACAGACTGGCAAGATTGACCTGATCCGATTTATTAATTTTTTTAAAAATTTAAAAAATTATGTTATTTTGATAAAATAATATCGTTCTTGGTCTGAATTGGGCCTGAACAGCCCTAGCTCGAGCCCGGCCAGTAACTCACTCTAGCCAAGAAATCCTGACTAATAATCTGGTAAATTCAGACCTACTCGATTGACTTCGAGCTGAACCGCATTGAACCGAGTCCGAGTAAAGTTGTCATCCCTGTCCTTGAACTTGATGCTCGTACAGAATTGAAAAGATAATAGCGAAGGGTTGTTGATTTGAATGAGACGTACAGGACCAAAGAAAAGAAAGAAAGGAGGGAACAGCAATCGGTCAGGAGCATATGAGCATATTGGGATTGGTTGGTGAACGACATCATCATATTTATATCCACAAAATAACGAGTTTTTACAAAAGTCCTTCACACGTGCTTTTACCAATTCTCCCAGAGATATTTACCAATTAATTAACTTATGTAAAAATTTACTTATAATATTTAATACTTTAAAAAATATAATTGAACTTTAAATATTCTAACAAAATTTAATTTTAATTTTTAATATAATTCGATCTTACGTAAATGAATAAACTCTACCTAAATATATCAATTCTTTAAGAGATAACATATTCAAAAGAATTTAATATTTTGAGATTTTAATTTAGTGCTTTCAATTTGATAATTTTTAAAAATTTCATACAAATTAAATCAAAATTTTATTTTTGCAAAAATAATTTTTTGATACGATTTATACAAATTTTAAAAAGTTGATAATTAAACTAAAATTTTGATACTAAATTGAAATTTTATCAAAATTTTAAATACATTGTTATATTATTTAAATAAATGTTAACATTAAAGAAGGCGAGTTTTGAAGCAAAGATTGACGGCCTTCCTCCAGTATTCATACAGCGGCGAGTCATGTGCATTAGAGTCATGTTTATTTTTTTTAAAATATTTGCATTAAAAGTTAATTAACTTATAAAGTTATTTTTAAAAAAATGAAAGGAAACGAAACATAGAAGATAACGAGATACAAATGTCAGGCACGTCTTCCCTGTTTTACAGAAGGCAGTTGAACAGAAGTAGGTGAGATGTAGTTGGCTTGGCTTTACCCTCGACTGCAAGCTATAGAACGAACTACGAATTCATCACAAAGAACTGCATTACTCCTTCCACAATCTCAATCACAGAGACAACACCATTAAAATATTTAATATTAGCTTCTTAATTATTAGTTAATCTCAATCTTTCTCTGTCGAGTCTGTCCAACCTCTTTTCACCTTCTTCTGTCACCTTTTATATAAGCAATCTCCTGACATTCTCAGTCCCTTCTCTATTCATTCTCATTGGAGCCCCACCATGGAAGGCCACGATGTCCCACAGCAGCAGCCGCCGCCGCCGCCACTGCACAATACTCCGTTGATGTTTCCACAGTCGACCTCGTTGCCTCCGCCAGGGATGGAGGTGCTTCCAGATATTGACTGGGTTAGCCTTCTCTCTGGTCAAAGCACAGGGCTCGGCGAGAGTGCTAGGCCTGCCATGGAAAACCCTTGTGTGATGTCTCGAAACAATATTGGAACAGCCGAGGAAGAGATGATCAAGAGTCAGATGGATAAGAAGAAAGTTGGTAAGTCGAAGAAAGCGACTCGGCCTAGGTTTGCCTTCCAAACAAGGAGTGTCGATGATATTCTCGATGATGGATACCGGTGGAGGAAATACGGACAGAAAGCTGTGAAGAACAGCAAATACCCCAGGTGTGTCCATTAGATTTTTTGTTGTCAGTAGATAACCTAATATCTAAACCTTAGTTTTCTCTTAGTTCCAAGCCATCAGGAACATAGGTTCCTCATAAGCATGTCTGAATTTTCCTAGGAGTTACTATCGTTGCACATATCATACATGCAACGTGAAGAAACAAGTCCAGAGGCTATCAAAGGACACGAGCATCGTGGTTACAACCTACGAAGGAGTTCATAACCATCCCTGCGAGAGGCTAATGGAAACCCTAACTCCTCTCCTGAAGCAGATGCAGTTCCTTGCCAGGTTCTAATTATAATCAAACAGAAGATAACTTCTCTTCTTGGCTGGCATCTTGTAGTTATACACTTTATATTATACACGACCCAAACACAGTCACTTCCTGTACTATTTTCATTGTTTAGAACGTCCTTGTATCTCCTGTGTTTTAATATGTATGTATTGTCACTTTCTATTGTGTAAAGGAGCTGAAATTTGGTGTCCTTGACATAAAAAGTTTCAGGAACTGTGATGATGATATCTCATTCACGTCGTAGTGTTGGTCTATCTTGGATATTTGCAATCGCCGATTGATAGAAATATAGGAAACTTCGGAGAAATTTCGAGAGTTATAATTACTAGAAAATTTTTTTTTAAAACTAAATCAAATTGAATGATCGATTTTTTAGTTCGATTTTTAATTTTTATGATTGATTTGATTTAATGTTTTTGTTGTTAAAAATTGATAATCGACCAAATTTTACAAATTAATCATTTTTATAAATTAAAATAAATTTATTAATTTTTATTTAATAGGTTATTTTTAAAATTTAAATTTAAATTTTTGATAAGTAAGATTTTTTTAATTAATTTTTAAATTCTCAATTTTATTCAATCTTTAATCATATTTATGATAATATGATACTATTCGAACCATTTAACCTTTAAATTTTTTATTTTATTAGTTTAAATTTTAATCCGGTTTTGAAAATATCGCTAAAAAGGCAAGGCCTATCCACTTAATGTAATGCAAGAAAAAGAAATAAGTATAAAGTATGCATTCTGTTACGTGTAACAAAGAAGTTTCTTCTCCAATTTTTGAGTGTATGCAAAACATGCGTTTTCTAAAAATATAATTAAGTATAATAATTATGCATTTAAAAAATATAATTAATAGTTCACAAATTACGAATTTAGAATATATTATTTAAAAAATCATTCGTTCCAAATAAATAAATTAGATCAAATAATTATTTACAATCCAAGTGATTGTAAGGATATTTAGTAAAGAAAATGAAAGAAATTAAGTAAAGATAGTAATGAGTCGGATTAAATTTGTTTTACCAATTTTTATTTTATTTAAGTGCAACCTAATTTCTTAAATTATTAAATAAGATGATGTTATTTTATTAAATTGAATTAAATATGATATTTTTATTTTATTTTTATTGGCTAAATTATAAAGGTTACATTTGAATTAAATTTTAGTTTTAAATTTGAATCTAATTTAAATTTAAATTTATTAACTTATAACATAGAGTTACTTAGAGATAATAATTTTCTATTTTATTTAACTGTCAACTTAACTTCTTAAATTATTAAATAAGATGATGTTCTTTTATTAAATTCAATAAAAATATTTTAAATTAAAATAATATCATTCTAATTTTAATTGAGTAGATCATAAAGATTGAATTTTAATTTTTTAATTTGAACCCAAATTAAAATTCGATTAAAATAAGTTTAATTTATTAATTTTAGATGAAATTATTATTATTTTTCTTTTCTAATATGATCCATGGATCTGCAAAAACATGTTAGCCCATGTCACCAATATAAAACTCAAGAGTCCAGCATCCAAATCCCGAAAAGTAACACCAACCATACCTTGCATCCTAATCAAATTCTTAGTCAACGAAAGACAGACAGCAATAACCAAACAAGCACGGATCTTTTTACGCGGGCAGCCCACGACACAGACACGTTTACCCATACTTCAATGTTCCTGTCCTCTCCTTTCATTATATACACATATATATATACATAACACATACCAAGTCTTTGTACATAGAAACAATACTCGTCTCTTCCGATAATCTCTGGGGTTCAAGATGATTTCCGAGTTGGTGGACAAGGCCAAAGGGTTCGTGGCTGATAAGGTGGCGGACATAGAGAAGCCAGAGGCCACAGTCACAGACGTCAATCTGAAGAAGGTCAGTCTCGGCAATATCCAATACGAAGCCAAAGTCTCCGTGAAGAACCCTTACGGTACTCCAATCCCCATTTGCGAGATCTCGTATACTCTCAAGAGTGCTGGAAGGTACGAGTCTGTTTGACTCTTGTATGGGCAGTTCAAGATTTAGTGATCTATTTTTCTTCTATATTAAGTTGAGAAATTAAGTACTTAGTGATTTTGAGTTTAGGTAAGTGAAGCCATTAAAGGTAGATTTTGAGTTTTTGCTACGGCGATAATCGCGGTGAAAAGAATAAAGAAGATAAGGAAAAGAACCTTACCTTTCAATGAAGCATTATAGCGGTCCAAATAAAGTTTTATGCAAAAATTATTATGTAATCCGATGCCAGAATCTTAAGTGTGGTTCGTTCTAAATGAATATGCATTTCTCGAAAATAAATTAGTTAATTTTTATTTTAATTTTTTTCAATTAAATTTTAAGTTAGATAAAGTTTTATTTAATTTTAATTTAATTTTTTAAATTTTATTCAATTTTTAATTAAATTTATTACGATGTTAATTTTTTAAACTTTAAATCATTTATCTTATTAGTTTAACTCTTGGGAAAATGGTATCATGTTAATTAATTATATTCAACTTTGAGTGCTAATCAAGAAGCAAATTGATTAATTCATTGGAAATAAGATCGTTCTAAGTATAACCCCGGTTCTGTGGAACAGAGAGATTGCGTCAGGGACGATACCAGACCCAGGGTCGTTGAAGGGTAACGACACAACTAATCTGGATGTGCCAGTGAAAGTGCCACACAGTATACTGGTGAGCTTGGTGCGTGACATTGGAGCAGATTGGGATATTGATTATGAACTGGAGTTGGGACTCACCATCGACCTTCCTGTCATTGGCAACTTCACCATTCCTATCTCAAGCAATGGCGAGATCAAGCTCCCCACCCTATCTGATTTGATCTAATTTCGTATATGATTTTAATTTTCTTGGTACCGAGATTGGTAATTATTATGAAGCTATAATGAATAACTTTCATCTCAATTGCATTTTGCGCATGCATTCACAAACTTATATTACTTTAATACAACATTTTGAATTGTTTAGATTGATTATCGAATTAAACCCAAAATTTAATTAACTCAAAATTAATATATTGATTTCACACCTGATCAAATGAACTTTTGCCTAGTTTAATAAAAAAAGAGTAACAGGCATTAGCATGTTAGAAAGGAACAGATCTTCTGTTCCAATAATCATATCCTAACCTTGTTTTGGGCATAATATGATGTCGTTTTAACATGAACTTTTACCAAGTTTAATAAAAACAAGTAATAGGCATTAGGGTGTTAGAAGGAACCAGATCCTCTGTTACAATAATGCTGTTCCAATCCTATTTTTCACATAATACGAAGTCGATTAACTACAAAATATCATCGTATTAGGCGCGAAACTGGGTTGGAATAAAATAATAAGAAAGAGGATCTGATCTTGTGTTAGATAAATTGAAGAGCAAGAGTGGCACTTTTGCTTCTGCTGCAGCGTCCTATAAAGTAGCAACTTGTCGCACCAGCTCAAATTTTTTAGACTTGAATTTAACTTAAAATTTTGTATTTAGACCTTAGTTCAATCTGAAGTTCAATTAGATTTAAATCAAATCTATTTTTTAATTTTAAAATTAAAAATAACATCATTTTATTTAAATAATATATTTTAATTAAAATTTTTCAAAAATTAAGTCAAACTTGGCAGCTTAAGTCTAACCCCAAACTTAAAAATTGAGTGAAAAAGCTCTAAACTCAACACAAACTCAAATTAACTTAAATTGGACCTGTTAATTTCAAATCATGTTAGATCGGATAAAAATTGTCATTTCTATATGCAGCCACACTTTTTCCCCCCAAATTTTGATTTAATAGTTATCATATCTTAATTGTTAAATTTAGAAACAAAAAATTAAAAAATTAAAACATTCAAAAGTATATATTTTTATAACGAATTTTAAGTGGATAGAAAATTTGTCGGGATTAACTCTCTATCAACTAAATATTAAACAATACTAATGTAATATATATATATATATATACACACACATTTACCAAATATATATATATATAAGCAGAACCTATATTTTTTAAATAGAAAGGGAATTCTAATGCATGTAGTTAGCAGGTTCAGCTTTTATATACTTCAGACAGAATCTTGCTAGTCACGTAATAGTAAAATTTACTTTAAAAAATTAATAAATATAATGCCAATATTAATGTAACATTTAATTGGCAAATAAATGTTATTTTATTATATAAAAATAAGGTTGCATATTATCAAACTTCCTTAAATTCTACTTTATTGTAAGACTTTGAACTAGGTGTGATGGTGTTTAATTGGTAAATATGTAATTTTATAAATTTTTTTTATATATTTAAAGTATTTTGAATATTTTAAATATATGAATGTCTATTTTGTATTTATCGTAAATGTTAAGGTTAGGAAGATTCCTTAAAAAACAATAAGAAAAGAAGCCTTTTAATAATAATGATTTTTTAATAAAATACCGTATTTAAATTAAGTGACGGAGAAGTAGGGTAGAAAAGGCAATAGAGCCCCAAATACTTGTACTACTAATACATAAACCGTATGTCATGGGGATGTAGCTCAGATGGTAGAGCGCTCGCTTAGCATGCGAGAGGTACGGGCATCGATACCCCGCATCTCCACTATTTGTTTTCATTTTGTCCATTTACGAGTTACGACCAATTACAAATTGTAGAGGAAAGTATGCAAGAATATGTCGAAATTACTCGCTTATTCATTATATAATTATAATAACAATGATACGTTAATGGTACACTTAGAAAATTTTGATGCATAAGTTTTTGGGTAGATTTTTAAAATTTTAAAATTAGATTAAATGCGAATTAAAACTTAAAATATGTTTAGAAGTTCAATAGTTTATATAAAATTCAAAAAATTATAATATCATTTATAAAATATTTAAAATTTTTGTAAGTTATAACTGCATAATTACTCAAAATTAAGTAATATTTGTATAAATTTTTTATTACTTAGAAGTATTATAATTATGTATTATTAAATTTATTTAATTCCTGTTATGAATTATTTGTATTTTTATTTTACAATAATTATACGATATTGTAATTTTGTTGCAAATAAATTTAAAGATGATTTTATTAATAAAATTTTTTATATTTTGGATAATTAAGTTTTACATTAATTTATAAAAACATTGACGGAACAATTTAATCCATTGTAT
The DNA here is from genome assembly GCA_025531925.1 of Erythroxylum plowmanianum. Lineage (NCBI taxonomy): Eukaryota > Viridiplantae > Streptophyta > Magnoliopsida > Malpighiales > Erythroxylaceae > Erythroxylum > Erythroxylum plowmanianum. Next base: position 3,197,279 of record JANVCQ010000004.1, read on the forward strand.
AAGATTTTTGGATTAGTATATTTAAAGATGACATAATCGCAAATGACACTACTTAAAGTGAACTTATGAGTTGAAATTACATTGAAAGTTTTTTAAATAAGACAAATTTAAAATTTTAAATAAGACAAAATTCGTAAAAATGTTTATATTAGATTCTAATTAGGATTGATTAGACTTAAATTTTGGCAATTTTAATGTAACCCAACTCAAAATTAACAAATCAAATACTAGTTGATTAATTTTTGAATCCGACTAAGATTTAGGGAATTTATTCAAAGTTCGGCACCTGTGACTTAAACTTTTTTATCAAAATAATAAAATTTTATTTAATTATGAAAATGATACCATTTTAATTTAAAATTTTAAAATTAAATGGCAACAATTTTGTTTGAGGGTGGGTCAAACTCGTTAGATTTTGACTAACTTTTGAACGAAATTCGGGTTATCTATATGAAAAATTGGGCCAAACTAAGTTAGGTTATATGATTAAAAAACTTAAGTGATTCAATCGATTCAGTCGTCAAAATTTTAAATCAGTTGATTATTTGATTTATTTTAAAATTTTCAATTTGATTTGTTTAAATAATCTTTTTTGTTAAAAGTTAATTATTTATTAATTAAATCAGTCAGTTCCACAAATTATTCAATTTTTATAAATCAAAATTAATTAATCAATTTTTATTTAACAAATTTTTAATTAAACTTTAAAATTTTTAATAGTTAAGAACAATATTTTTCAGTCATATTTTAAATTTTTTTTATTTTATTCGATCTTTAACTAGTTATATAACGATTCACTACTGATTGAAACTTTTAATTATTAAATTTGTCATTTTCAGTCTATTTTTAAAGATTAAACTATGAATTTGTTCTTAAATTGCAACCTAAGTATCCCATAGTTATTATCTATCTTGACATAGATTGTGAAAATGAATCATTTATGAATCAATTACCGAATCTATGCCTGGTAGTGTGCAGAAGACCTTGCCGGATTCCAAATGGAAGAGATGAAGTCTCTCCAAAGGACCTAAACGTGGGAAGTAGCTGACCTCTCTGAAGTCTGAAGGGAAGAAACCCGTCGGATGTTGACGGGTCTTCACCACTAAAGAGAAAGTGGATGGAACATTGCAAGGTATAATGCAAGAATTGTCAATTGTTTAAAGCTCTGTTTTGAAAATCGGACCGGATCGATCGATTTGATTGGTTCAACCGGTGATCGATCGGTTATTCGGTTTGGTTCACTCTTAAAAACCAGTTTTTAATTGAACTAGTGAGAATCGGTCAAAACCGATCAATTGATCGGTCGGACCTGTTCAACCACTGATTCAATAAAATTTTTTTTTTAAAAGTATTTTTTAAATATTATTAATATTATATATAATTAAATATAATTATTGCATAATTATGACGTCACACCGGTTCGACCGGTGGTTGAATCGATTGAACCAGTCAAACCGGTGACCAATAAGGCCTCTGATTCAATGACCAATTCGAGTTTGAAAACACTAGTTTAAAGCAACCCCAATTTAATCTAATTTATCATAAATCATAATTCTTAATTAAACCCTATCACTTATATATAGGTTTGCACTTGAATAGCAGATGAGTATTCATTCATCTAATTTATTTAAATCTTACTTATTAGATGGATAAATTCTTGTTAAATAAAGTAGATTCGAATAATAAAAATAATTAATTAATTAATTTTAATTAATTTTATAACAATATAATATCAAATCAAAACCTTAATTTTTTGACAAGAATAATTTATATGAGTATGATCAGACACCAAATGACTAAAGTGGTCCTCCTTCAAGTCTATTTCTAGTTGTTGTGTTTTGACACCCACCATTAGAATCAAGTGGCGGGTCTAGTATCAGTAGACGCCAGACAGTATGCTTATCTTTTAACTAGTAATGTGAAAGATTAACTTTTACATTACAACGCTTTAAACTGTTTTATCTCAAAGTATGTGAAAGGGGAATGTAATACCTTTTATGGTCAAAAGTTAACGCTTAAATGTTTCGTGTCCTGATAAAGGAAGAAACAAGCTCGACAAAAAGCACCCTAAAAATCATCCAAAGAACATCTAATTTTGGGTTAATTATAATTTTTTTAAACTTAGACTCAATTCTGCAATCAAATCAGTCCATCTTTATGTTTTTTATTAATAAATTAAAAATATTAAAAACTTTAAAATAGTTATGTAATTTTCATATGATTTACTTCATACTTCTTCGTATTTTTTTTATTATTTTAAAATATTTGATAGTTTAATCTAAGAGTTAGATTTTGATAATTGAGTATTGACCCAAGTGATCGTTATAAGATTTATACGTGATATAAATGCAATATAAAAGTCGTGTCACTTTCATGTTATTTACTTTAAAAGAGATTTTAAAGTTGGGTTATTTTTTAAAAAAATTGAAAATTAAAACATTTTAACTCTACTTAGTAATATTCATGTTAGGATTGTAAAATTAAGCAAAATTTTGATTTTTTTTACATTTAACCTTCTAAATTTAATTAAAGTTGGAGAAAAAGAGTAAAATGATTAATACACGTTGAATTTTATAAATGATAATTAAATTAAATATATTATTTAATAATTAATTATTAACTTGTCAAATAATTTACAAAATATTATATTTATGTAAAACTTTATGCAAAGTGCACCCGTTATAATAAAAAGATAGATTTATTCAGGAATTACATAATTTGAAAAAAAAATTAATTACCTATAATAAACATTATAGTCGACTTTTACTTATTTTAAGACTTGATCCTAATAATTACTACATTGATTGTGGGATTTTTAAATACCTTTGCCTTCTATATATTTAATTTGTATTGTAAGTATTTGGTATGACTTATATACTTAAGAAAATGACTTGTATTGTATAATCAGAGAATGAATCACAAATGACCAACAAAACAGGGAATTCTTCTTTTCACATTGGGAGTTTCCCATAGAAAATTGAAAAGGCACTAAATTCAATTAAAACTATGTTGACCCCTTCAAGTACAACCAAAACAAATACATCAAAAGCCTTTTGACCATTATAGTTGGAAGAATCTTGAAAGCCAACTTGTAACCCCAAAGGCACCAATAAGATCCTTACTTCACTCAACAACCACACCACATGGTAGCCAATTAAATTATACAAGTTAACTCTTACTTAACACATGAACTAACTGATGAACCCAATTAAGATGAAGCATTGAAGTCTTAGGGAATAGGTGAATTGTTAAGAGATTCTCTTGACTTAAGTAAGGTTCAGGTTTGAACCATTTTTATGTATGCAATCGTTTAAAATTTGAGACCAGAGTTTTACTTCTTACAAGGGACCTACCCGACTCGAGCAGAGATTAGTTTAGGTATAATGACTTAAAAATATCTTCTTATAATTAGGATCTTCCTATTACATCTCGTGGGCAACTAAAAAAAATAAAATATAGAATATGAGATTTTTTTCATTTTAAATAATGGTGTGTGTGGTTGAGAAGATTGTCGAACAAACTAATATTAGTATTATTAAGATGAACTTAATATAGAGAGGAAAAAGAAAAGGAGAAACCACAAAAGGCCATGAGTCCCACTTTCACATATTAAATGCTCTCCTCTGTTTCCAAACCTGGAATTAAATGCTGCAGCTGGAAAATCCACCCACCTTCACCCCAAAAAATCCTCTCCCCTAATCCCACTCCTACATGGATTTCTCCAATCCCACTTCAATCCCCAAATGTCCTCTTCCTCCTCCACCACCGCCACCGCCACCCCAACAACCCCTTCTATTTCCCCACCAATTCCTTCCTCCAGTTATCTCACAAACCTTGGCCTTGGCTACTCAATAGCCATAGCTTTAGGCTTCCTCGTCCTTCTCTCTACCATCCTCTTAGCGTCTTACATCTGTTGTCGTTCTCGTAACCGCAATAGCAGCAACGGTAACAACGGCGAGGATAACGGTAACGGAAACCATAGCTCTGTCACTGACGGCATAATTCTGCCTCGTATTATCTTCGTCGCCGAAGACGACGAAGAGCTTGGACGTGACAATGACGGTTCTGTCGCTGTTGGGCTCGACCAAGCTGTGATTAACTCTTACCCCAAGTTTCAGTTCACAAAAGAAGGGTCCTTGACTTCGGCTAATAACACAACTTGTTCGATCTGCTTGTGCGAGTACAAGGATTTGGAGATGTTAAGAATGATGCCCGAGTGTCGGCATTTTTTTCACTTGTGTTGTATCGACGCTTGGCTGAAGCTTAATGGGTCTTGTCCGGTTTGCCGGAACTCGCCGTTGCCAACGCCGCTGTCGACGCCGTTGTCCGAAGTGGTTCCTCTGTCGCAGTACGCGGCTGATCGAAGGAGGAGGATGTGACAAAAGGGTCGAGACTTGATTTACTTGTGGTGGGCTGTTTTTAGTGTGATTGGGAATTGTAAATTGTGTTTTTGGGGTGGTTTTGGTTAGTTAGATAGGGTTTTAGCAAGAATTTTGGGTTGCTGGGTTTTTTATTTTTGATTTTAGACTGCAAGCAAACTGATTAAAGGAATGGTGAAAAGTAGTTCAAAACTTAGTAGTTTCTGGTTCTGTTAGTGTGAAGATTGTGGATTGTATGGTATTTACATGTTTCAAGTTGAATTGGAACAGTATTGATTGTTTCGGTTTTGATCTTATTAATTAATAATAATAAACTCTAATAAAAGATTATAATGGCGGCAATTAGCATACGATTCCGAATGAGTTGCTAAATAATTTCAATTACCCCAATGGGATGTTTGATAAATGGGTATGGAAAGGAGAATTAATAAAAAAATCTGCTTGATAATATATTATTATTCGATGAACAATATTTCTATATTTTAGTTTAACGTATTACTCTGTACTTCCTAGTCACGAGAGGAATAAAAGTTATTCTACTAAAAAATAGAATTGTTACATAGGTAATAAGAAGTGTCGCTTCTAATATTTAGCAATTAAATGTCTGTTCGTTTCAGTTTTTAGGGGATAAATAAGTATTTTTTTCACCGCAAAAGTTGTTTTTAAGAATGTTTGACTGTAAAATCTAAATGTACTTTTTAAATAAAAATAGCTTTTGTAGAAGTTAAAATATAACTTTTGAAAAGCTCAAATTTGAAGTTATTCAAAAAAGTATTTTTTCAGGTCAATTAATAAGCATATTTTTTAGTCCTCTTTATCCTTATGTTTTTACATATAATTTCCACAATATTCATAAACACATATTCATGTTTATTTTGCGATTTATATAATATTATTTAACTTTTTATATATTTTAATATTTATTTTTGATATTAATTTTACTTGTATTATAATCCAAATAAAAGATTTAGTTAGATATATTTTCATTTATGTTTCATATGGTTTAAAATTATATAATAATTAATATATTGTGTTTTGCATATTGTTTCATATATTTTAAATAATATTTATATACATAAATAATTTTTATTACAAAATAAAATATAGTTAAAATTAAAAATGCTTTTTATTTTTATGTTGTCAAACAGTTTATTGTATGAATCTCTTTCAAAAGATCTCTTTTTTAAATGACAGTCAAACAGTCAACTGACTTCTTAAAAAATCTCTTCTTAGAAAAGCTCTACTGACAAAAACTCTACTGATATAAGCTCATCCAAACAGGTACTAAATATAACTAAATAATTATTTTTTAATAATTAATGAAAGTGGAGAATTAAGACCCCCCAATCGGAGCAATGAACTTAAAGCATTGACCTTTTAGTTTGAGTCAGCTATGGCAATTAAATAAGATTGAAGAAATTAACACACATTTTCCATGAGAAATTTCTAAATAAATTAGGATAAAAATTTCAATTTTCACAAGAATTATCTTTTTGAGTGGTAAATTGTAACTTCAACTCAGTGTAAAGCATATATTAGAATGTATTCTTGTTTTATTCTGGCTCAAAAAGTCTTAACCTTAAGACTAGGTAACTTTCTTGCATTAGAACTTCATTAGTACTTAGATACAAGTATTGATCATATATTTGAATGAGAATGAGGAGCAATGTTTGAATAGTGAACTTTTAAGGAAAAGTTTTGACTTTCATTAAAAAAGCCAAGATCGTGTCTTTAACAATCCAGATGCATACTCCTATGTAGAACTGCATTGTTAACAATCAAAGAACATAGAACTTGGAGTCATCAGCCATTTTGTGTTTTAGGTGTGCTTGTAAATTAACTTACGAATGATGTCCTTACGAGCAACTAAGAGTAGCAGGTGTTAAGACACTCGTCCCACATCGGTGGGATGAGAATATGAGAGGAGGAAAGAAGCTTATAAAATAAGACTCTTTCCTCCTCCTTCAATGTACCAAAAACATAATTCCACTTTCATAGTGAAATTTCTTCTATCTCCGTGATATTTACCCTATTTTCATGTAAATTTCTTATGTTCTTTAATTTCTTTCTATTTTCTATATATTTTTCTTTTTTCGTGCTTTTTTTTTTCTTACAAGTGGTATCAGAGCCACATTTGGGTTAAGTTTAAATCTATTTGCCGTATGCTCTGTGGTTGTCACTTAGTGTGGATCTTCCACATCAGAAAGTAAATTAGATTTTGCAGTATCCTCTTGAGATCACTTTTCGGTTTGCATACCTACTGGGACCCACTGTCCCCTGATATTCCTAAATTGCTCAATGTTATCATTTGTGAGGCTTGTTTTGTGTGGAGCCTACAAGGTTACTATTCACGTGTGGGTTCGACTTACGTGAAATAGTGGGAGGAGCTTTTTGGCAGAATGTCAGAAGTGAAAGGAGAATATAAGGTGGATAAATTCAACGGTGGAAATTTCTCGATTTGGAAGATAAAAATGAGGGCTATCTTTGTGAAAGATAAGTGCCTCGTAGCAATCGTCAAAAAGTCAGATAATATCACCGATGACAAATGGGAAGAAATGGATACAAATACAACGGCAAATTTATATCTCGGATTGACAGATAAGATATTGTCAAGTATAGAGGAGAAGAAGACAGCCAAAGAAAATTGGGATTATCTTACAAGCATATACGAGGCAAAGTCCTTACACAACAGAATATTTCCCAAGAGGAGGTTGTACACTTTGTAGACGTTAGAATCTTTGACGATGACCGAGCACGTCAATATACTGAATTCTCTATTTTCATAACTCAAAAACATGGATTGTGTGATAGGGACGAGTGAACGAGCTGAAATTCTACTTCAGAGTTTACCATATTTATACGATCAACTCATCATCAACTTGACGACCAACTTGCCTATGGAAAGTTTGAACTTTGATAATATTGTAGCTGTAATCATTGATGAGGAAAAGCGACGCAAGAATAAGGAGGGATCTTCACAGCAAGTAGAGGCATTGGCGGTGACGAGAGGTAGATCAATGGAATGTAGTCCCAGTAGGAGTAAACAACACGATAGATCAAAATCTCGGAGTAAGAAAAATTTTAAGTGCCATAATTGTGGCAAGAAAGGTCACTACAAGAAAGATTGTTGAACCTGAAACAAAGTTCTAGTTCTCAGGGAAGAGTTGCCGACCCTCAAGGAAATGTTGCAAGCAGATCAGACGACGATAACTCCTTGACTTGTGAAGCATCAACAACACATGATGGCAAGAGGATGATGCAGGATGTATGGTTGGTTGATTCTGGTGCAACATATCACATGACCCCTCGTAAAGAATGGTTCTATCACTACGAACCAGTCTCAGGAGATGTTGTATATAGCTGTAGTGATCAGGCCATGAATGTTGTTGGAATTGGATCTATCAAGATGAAGATGTACGATAGAACTGTTCGTACCATTCAATAGGTACGACATGTTGAGGGAATTCGGAAGAATTTATTATCGTTGGGACAATTGGACGATCTCGGCTGTGAGATGGAGTGTGAAAGGGGAATCATGAAAATAGTTCGTGGAGCGCTAGTGATAATGAAGGTAGAGAAGATAGCTGCCAACTTGTACATGGTAAAGGGAGAGGCTTTGGTGGATGGAGAAGCTTCAGTTGCCTCAAGTAACAATGAGAGGTCTTCGATGATATAGCACAGGAAACTTGGTCATATGTCGAAGCAAGGAATAAAGATTCTCGTGGACCGGAAACTATTTCCTGGGCTCACAAAGGTTTCATTACTATTTTGTGAGCAGTGCGTAACAAGCAAGCAGCATCGGTTGAAGTTCAACATATCGGGCTCTAGAAGCACAAATATTCTAGAACTGGTTCACTCTGATGTATCGCAAGCACCGGTTATGTCCCTGGAGGAGCGAAGTACTTCGCATCATTCACTGATGATTATTCCAGGAGATGTTGGATGTATCCAATCAAGAGCGAGGGAGATGTATTTAAGACCTTCAACGAATACAAAGCGCGAGTCCAGTTGGATACAGGAAAGAAGATAAGATGCCTCAGGACAGATAATGGAGGAGAATACACTGGTGCAGATTTTGATAGTTACTATAAGCAAAATGGTATCAAGCCACAGTTCACAACGGTATATACTCCACTACAGAATGGTGTGGCAGAGTGGATGAACAGAATGTTACTGGAGAGGACCAGGGCAATGTTGGCAACAGCTAGTCTGGAGAAGTCCTTTTGGGTTGAAGCTGTCAACACCGCTTGTTATGTGATCAACCGGAGTCTGTCAACGACAATTGATTTGAGGACATCGATGGAGTTGTTGACAGGTAAACCAGTAGATTATTCTAACGTTCATGCTTTTGGAAGTCTTGCATATGTGATGTACCATGCCCAGGATGTTTCAAAGTTGGATCCGAAGTCTAGGAAATGTATTTTCGTAGGCTATGCTGATGGTGTAAAGGGCTATCACCTGTGGGATCCCACTATCCGCAAGGTTGTTATTAGCAGGGATGCCATCTTCATATAAGATAAGCACTATAGTGAAGATGTAGGTACATCAGGGTCAGATATTACGGTGATATAGGTGAACAAGCATATTTATGAAATAGTGTCGAATCAGAATCCTGTGGAGAATGAGGCTGAAGTCGATGAAATCAGACGATCTGATGCAGAAGTTGATGAAGTAAGACGATCTGATGTTGAATTCGACAAAATCAGATGATTAACTTGTACAAAGGAAGCTCCCAGTTGGAATTCTGATTATATTATGGATAGCAATGTAGCATGCTGTCTACTCACTAAAGATGGAGAACCATCAACTTTTCAGGAGGCAGTAGGCAGTTTAGGTGCGTATCAGTGGATAGCAGCAATGCAAGAGGAGATCGAAGCTCTGCATAAGAATCAGACTTGGAATCTTGTACAACTACCATTAGGGAGGAAACCTCTTGGCAACAAATGGGTGTTCAAAATCAAAAGAAACAGTAATGACCAGTTGGAGAGGTATCTCGCAAGATTGGTGGTCAAAAGATATGCCCAAAAAGAAGGTATTGATTTCAACGAAATATTCTCACCTATGGTTCGATTAACTACCATTCATATACTTCTGGCATTATCAGCAGTGCATGATTTACATCTAGAACAACTAGATGTAAAGACAACTTTTCTTCATGATAATCTTGAAGAAGAGATTTATATGCTCCAACTAGAAGGCTTTGAAGAAAAAGGAAAAAAGAAATTAGTTTGCAGGTTAAACAAATCTCTATACGGACTCAAGCAGGCGTCAAGGTGTTGGTATAAGAGATTTGATTCTTTCATCATAAGTCTAGGATACAATAGATTATACACAGACCCTTGTGCGTATTACAAGAGGTTTGGAGGCAATGATTTTGTCATATTGCTACTGTATGTTGATGACATGTTGGTTGCAGGCCTCAACAAAGATCGTATTCAAGAATTAAAGACTCAGTTGGCTAAGGAGTTTGATATGAAAGACTTAGGACCAACAAACAAGATTCTTAGGATGCAAATTCATCGAGACGGGAACAATATGAAGATCTGGCTTTCTCAGACAAATTACTTGAATAAGGTCTTGTGGTGCTTCAATATACAGGACTGTAAGTCAGTATCCATCCTACTCCCTATTAATTCCAAGTTGTCCTCTTAGATGAGTCCTAACAATGAAGCAGAGAGGATAGAAATGTCTAGAGTACCGTATGCATTAACAGTGGGTAGCCTGATGTTTGCCATGGTTAACACCAGATCAGACATTGCACATGCAGTGGGAGTTGAGTCGATACATGGCAAATCCTGGTAGAGAGCATTGGATAACAGTGAAAAGAATTCTTCGTTACATCAAAGGAACGTTGAATGCTGCATTATGTTATAGAGGATCAGACACAGGTATTTGTGGTTATGTTGACTCAGATTATGTAGGTGATCTCGACAAAAGCAAGTCTACCACCGGATATGTGTTCTTACTTGCTAGCGGAGCTATAAGCTGGGTATCTAAGCTGCAGTCAGTTGTGGCTACATCAACAACAGAAGCATAATATATTGCAGCTACACAAGTTAGTAAGGAAGCAGTTTGGTTGAAGTTGGTCATGGAGGAGTTCGACCATATACAGGAGATAGTTTCTCTATTTTGTAACAATCAGATTGCTTTGCATCTTGCAAAGAATCCAGTCTTTCATGTCAAGAGCAAACATATTCGAGTTCAGTACCGCTTCGTTCGTCAGAAAGTGGAGGAAGGGACGATTACTGTGAAAAAGATCAACACAAAGTAGAATGTGGCAGATTTTCTGACTAAGGTTGTCAACACAGATAAGTTCCTATGGTATCGTTTCTCCTGTGGCCTGATAGAGACATAAGCAGCATGGAGCCGAGAGAGAAAGAATGGTGATGATTAATTGGCATCCAATTCAATCTTCAAGTGGGAGAACGTTAAGACACTCATCTCACATTGGTGGGATGAGAATATGAGAGGAGGAAAGAAGCCTATAAAAGAAGGCTCTCTCCTCCTCCTTTAACGTACCAAAAACATAATTCCACTTTCATAGTGAAATTTCTTCTCTCTCTATAGTTTTTTACCCTATTGAGGTTTTCCACGAAAATTTCTTGTGTTCTTTAATTTCTTCCTATTTCCTATATATTTTCCTTTTTCCGTGCTTTCTTTTCCAACAGCAGGTATGATTTAGATAACTGATTCTTGGATTAAGCTCTTGTTGTGTTGGGATTAATCTCTGTTGTGTTCGTATAACTGATACAGTTCAAATAGCCATCACTAAAACATTTTTAAAATCATGAGCTATGAATGTACTGTAAAATTATAGACATATGTTGTTTAGAGAAAATGATTTGACATTTTCTTCTTCTAAATATTTTGCACAACTAGTTCTGTTTACAGTGGAGAATTCAGATTTGTAAAATAAGTATCCTGATTCTAATAATTGTTGTAAATGAATTTGGCCTTTCGAAACAAAAAATCTTACAGTGTTAAGCACTTGCTAATTTTTGTTTCATACGAACATTTTGCTCTCATGATCTCTGAAGTGATTAGCTTGCCTCGACAACTGCATTGCACTGTTCTCATGAATTATACTGCTCTGTATCGACATTTTACCTTTTATATCTCCTTCCTAAGTGTGGCTTTGGTATTTCAGAACTCGTACTTCGTGAACATCCTTCTAGCTGGTCCATCTCTCTATTACGTGGACTATATTGCTACACTCCACAAGGTTGATAAGGGAGCTTTTGGTTACGGACCATATTTTCCTCTCGCCATGATGAACCGACATTCATTGTCATGTTCCAAAAAGATGTGGCAAGTTTCTGACTTTCCTTGACAGAATCTTGAACATTCGTATATTTTTGATGATAAAAGCAACAACATAGACCCAAATTATATTGAAGAAATAGCTTCAAAACTGAATGTCCTAGAATAGAATTATGTTTGTAATTTGTATGGAGTGGAGCTCATAATCAAAATATAGCTTTGTCTTTTATATTTATTGAAATATTGGAAAGCTAACATTATACATTATATTCCTTCACTAAGGAGTATTCGTCTCTTATGCATACAAATCAACCTAAATATCTTTTCCCCTTCTTTTATTTAATATGCTCCTCTCTTTGCTGTACAAATTGTTTTTCTATTTTTTATTTTATTTTACCATGAGTTACAAAGTTGATCAGGCGTTTATGAATAATACAACACATTGTGAACTAAAATTCCGCTTCTTTTTCCCCTACACCAATGATTCATCTTCATCTTCTTAAACTTCATGCTTTACATGTTCATGGCACGTCAGAGATTTGGATACATATACCCTTACCTTAGATTTCATGAGAACATCTGTGTTTGTTTTGTTAATACTATATTATTAGTTACAAGCTCAAATATTATTACTGCTTCCTAACTGTAAAGAGAAGGAACATGGAACCAGAAGGCTATACTTGTTAGGTCCCAAATACTGCCTCTCTAAGCAATCGCCAATCTTAAATCCAAAACCAATACAGAATTACCATCTTGATGCTTCGATTGGAAGCTTTTCAGACACCCCTTTTCAAAGGACAAATCCAAAGTGATGATTCATGTACAAGCCTCGAAAGCCATAACATCAGCTCTCCTAGCATTTTTTCAAACAGCAAACAATCATCAAAATCGTTCCTGGACAAACACACAGGTTGAGAGGTAAGAAAACAAAGGAATCAACCAGAGAGACCAAATAATCAAACACAACAAATGAGAATATATATTAATACTAAAAAAGCTGTTTAATATAAGTGGGGCATATGCTAATTGACAAACTCCATACAATATTGCTCTTAAATTGTCATCTTGGTCAGTCAATCTGTTGTGAAAATATTCGATTTAACGGAACCCACGTACAGAATTGAGATTGTCAGAAGGGAAAAATGTTCAAGAGAGAGAAAATACAGAATCAGAGGAACGCAGAGATTCTTTATAGAGAGAGAATTCACAATCTGCACATAGACGATTACATGCCAATAGAGCCGCACATATTCGGCTTAAATATCTACGCAACTACTCCTCTACAATTCATCCCAGGCTAATACTATAGTTCCCCCTATTATTTAAACGTTGCGTATCGCCTCTCCGTTAACTGAGTTCAACGTCCGTCCACATGTTAATTTCGTGTCGTCTTCTCCGATTATCCAGTAACAATCCCCTCCCCCTTAACATCCTTGTCTACTAAATTAATTTCCGGGTATTGCTTCTGAAGTTCAAACAAATATTCCCACGTTGCCTCTTCGTTCCCTTCATGCGACCACTGTATCAAGAGTTGAGTCACTGCTCTGTTGTTCTTCTTTGCAATGCGTCGGTCCAAAACTGCAATCGGTGTTTTCTCAATCGCAGAAACAAAGGCTGGTAGCTCTGTCAAAATCCGAGTCTGATCACCCTGCGCCTTCTTCAACTGTGAAACATGGAACACAGGATGAATTAAAGAAGTCGCCGACAAATCAATTTTATAAGCCACCTTCCCTATCTTCTGTAGAACTCTGTAAGGTCCATAATATAGAGGAGATAGCTTCTGGTTGCGCCTTCTCTGCAGCGAATGTTGACGGTAAGGTTGCAATTTGAGTAGCATCATGTCTCCTACCCCGAATTCGCGCTTCGAACGATTGGAATCTGCATACTGCTTCATTTGATTTTGGGCTCTTCGCAAATGGAATTTTGTCACCTCAATGATCGCCCCTCGGTCCTTCAAAACTCTATCTACCTCTGTTACCTTAGAGTCCCCCGCCATATAAGGCGTGTACACAGGTGGTGCGTACCCGTATAATACTTCAAAAGGGGTACACCCAATCGATGGCCGGTAAGTCGTATTGTACCACCATTCAGCAATTGCCAACCACTCACTCCATCTCTGCGGAGTCTCTCCACAATAATAGCGCAAATACGTTTCTAAAATTTTGTTGACTGCCTCCGTCAAGCCGTCGATCTAAGGATGGTATGCCGTGGAACACTTGAGTCTAACACCCTGCAACCGTAACAAGTCTTGCCAAAATTTGCTTAGGAAGATTGGGTCTCTATCACTAATGATCGACTCTGGCATGCCGTGTAATTTGAATACATTTAAAAGGAAAAGTTCAGCAATGTCACTGGCCGTATATGGGTGCTTGACTGCCACGAAGTGAGCATACTTCGTGAAACGGTCCACAACCACTAGTATAACAGACCTCCCCTTCGACGCCAGTAAACCTTCAATAAAATCCATACTGACTTCTCTCCAGCTCCCCTCCGGAATGGTTATTGGCTGTAACAATCCCAGATATGCAGCGTTATCATGCTTGTTCCGTTGACAAGTCATACAATCTTGAAGAAACCTACGCACGTCCCTCATCAATCCCTTCCAGAAAAACATGCTCTGAATTTTCTTCGTCGTTGCTGCTACCCCGGCATGACCTCCGACAGTTTCCTCATGACTGATACCCATGATTTGGGTTCGTAACTTCGGGTCATTGCCAACTACCAGACGACCCTTCCACCTTAGTAGATCATCCTTCCATTCATAAGTGCCCGCTGCCTTCTCACCACTGCTTAGTGCCGCAATTAACCTTTGTATTGACGAATCCCGCTCCCAACTCTTCCTTATTTCTTCCATCAATTGTCCATGCAGCTGTGATACGGATAAAGTCATCAACTCCACGCTCGTAATTCTGGACAGGGCATCGGCAGCATTATTCTCCTTCCCACTTCGATAATGAACCTCGAAATCGTACCCCAATAATTTAGGAAGCCACGACTGTTGAAATGGCGTCGTCAATCGCTGCTCTAATAGGTACTTGAGGCTCCGGTGATCTGTCTTGACCACGAACGATTTAATGCTCAAGTAGTGATGCCATTGTTTTATTGCTTTAATGATGGCCAGAAATTCTTTCTCATACGTTGAAAGGCCATGGTGTTGTCTCGCCAATGCCTTACTCAGAAACGCCATCGGATGCCCCCTTTGTTGTAACACCGCACCTATGCCTTGCCCACTGGCGTCCGCCTCCACTACAAACGTTTCCGAAAAATCAGGCAGGGTGAGTACAGGAGCCGAAGTGATTGCCGCTTTTAATTGCTCAAAGGCACTGGTCTCTTCCTCCCCCCATGACCACTGGTTCGCCCGCTCCTTTTTAAGTAACTTTGTCAATGGTTTAGCTATAACTCCATAGCCTTTAATGAATCTCCGATAATACCCCGTGATCCCTAGAAAACCCCGAAGTTCCTTGAGGTTCTTGGGTATCGCCCACTCCACTATTGTCTGAACCTTCCGATGGTCTGTCGCCACCCCAAACTCCGATATGGTATACCCCAAATACTCCACTTGTCTTGCCCCGAAAATACATTTATCCCCTCTCAGAACTAATTGATTTTGCCTCAATGTCTCCATAGCCGTAGAGATGTGTTGTACATGGGACTGTAACGTGGAACTGTGTATCAATATATCATCGAAGAACACCAATATGAAACGGCGTAAATATGGCTTGAACAAGTCGTTCATCAATCGTTGGAACGTCGAGGGTGCATTCGTCAAGCCGAAGGGCATTACGAGGAATTTGTAATGTCCTTCGTGGGTCCTGAACGCCGTTTTGGTTATGTCCTTCGGTTGCATCCTGATCTGGTGATAGCCCGATCGGAGGTCTAGCTTCGTAAACCATCCCGCCCCATGTAACTCGTCGAGGAGTTCCTCAATCAGAGGAATGGGAAATTTATCCTTCACTGTCTGTTTGTTTAACTCCTTGTAGTCGACGCACATACGCCAAGAGTCGTCCTTCTTCTTAACCAGGACCACCGGCGAGGCAAATGGTCTGTAGCTGTGTCTGATGAACCCCTGTTTCAAGAGATTCTTTACTGCCTGCTCTATAATATCTTTTTGGGCTCCCGAATATCTGTAAGGACGAACATTGATTGAATCCACCCCGTCCTGTAATTTGATCCGATGGTTGTGCGGTCTATCCGGAGGTAGCTCTGTTGGTTCGCGAAAAACATTTGCATATTCTGATAAAATGGCATCAATTTCATCCATGACGCGACCTTGGTCCTCCGTTACCCGCAATTGTTGCAACTGGAATTCCAACGGTGTCGTCAGCTGCATCATACATAACTGATGCTCCGGAGACCTACGCAGTTGCTTCTGAAATTCTTTACCAGAAATAATCCTGGATCGCCCCTCTGGATTTCCACATAGTGTCACTAATTGTCCATTCCAAGTAAACTGCATAGTGCGATGTTTAAAATTACACAGAACCTCATTCAACCCACTGAGCCACTACACACCTAAAACCACGTCACACCCGCCCAAGGCTAAAACTAGCGCATCCATGGAAAATTCGATTCCCTGCATCGTCCACCTAAACCCTTCGCAATACTGATGACTCTTCAGCTGCAGTCCTCCTCCCACCGTGATGCATATTGGTTCCATTTCCCAAAGTAGGCATTCTCCCTTGCGAAAAACGGACGGATCGATAAAATTATATGTGCTACCGTTATCGATCAAGATATAAATCTTCCTCCGTTTATACTCCCCCTCTACTCTCATTTGTTTATACTCCGAACTCCCGGACAGTCCTAGCATGGCTTGCATGGACACTACCGGTTGATTGTCTTCTGTAGGAATAAGCTCCACTTCATCCTCCTCCGTTTCAGGTGACGTTCCTCCACTGCCATCTTCTCCCATTACCACATAGAACTGAAGTTGACGCTTCTTACATTGGTGGCCTACATGGTATTTTTCGTCACACCAAAAACAAAGGCCTTTAGCCCTTTTATCGTCAAAATCTCTACTGTTGAAACGTCTCTGCGCCTTCATGGGTCCCCCCACCAACGATGGGGACCGCAACGATGGTGTAGGAGAGGGTGTGGGCAGTATCCCATCCGACGGCGATCTACGCATGCTCGGAATGGGCTGAGTCGTTCGTGTTCCCGGCGATATCTTACCGTATTCATTAGTACCCTTCATCAAAGCCCCTTGTTTCCCTGTCATTCCTTTCGTAGAGTCCAAAATGACCTCCTGTTTCCTAGCTAAAGTATAAGCTTGGTGCAATGAGTGTGGCTCATGGAGTTTCACTGTCACCCCTATCTCCGGCTTCAACCCTTTCACAAAAAACCCCACTAGGTATTCTTCAGACAACGACAGCCTATTAGAATGATGGTCGAATTGTGCGCAGTAATCCAGCACTGATCCATTCTGTCTCAACTCCTTGAAATCTCCGACAGGGTCGTCGAAGATTTCAGCATCAAACCTCTGTTTCAGGGCCTTAGTGAATTCTTCCCACCCCACTGCTTCCAGCACCTGCCTATTCCTTACGTATAGATGGTACCACTCTTGGGCTCTTTCATCCATGTGTAATACAACCACACTCACCTTCACATTCTCCGGGGTCTGGTCGAGGGTGAAGTACTGCTCACATTTGTATAACCACATTTTGACGTTCTCCCCATCAAATAATGGAAACTCTATTCGGCTCATTTTTACGGAAGAGTTCCCTGTGCGTTCTTGCGCCACTGAGCTTCCTTGTGGCATTGTTTCTACCGTAATCGACTCGCTGGGTTTCTGGAGGCCTTGTAAAAGAAGAGCTCGAAGTTCCGACATCTCCTTCTCCACCTTCTCTTCCACCTTCTCTGTGCTACTCTGGATCTCCACGAACATCCTCTCCATAGAAGCCCGTAAACTTTCTTCCATTTGTCGAAGTTCAGCGTTCCTGGTGTTTTCAGCCATCCTAGGAATTCACAGAATCGATTCTCTGATACCAAGTTGTTGTGAAAATATTCGATTTAACGGAACCCACGTACAGAATTGAGATTGTCAGAAGGGAAAAACGTTCAAGAGAGAGAAAATACAGAATCAAAGGAAGGCAGGGATTCTTTATAGAGAGAGAATTCACAATCTGCACATAGACGATTACATGACAATAGAGCCGCACATATTCGGCTTAAATATCGACGCAACTACTCCTCTACAATTCATCCCAGACTAATACTATAGTTCCCCCTATTATTTAAACGTTGCGTATCGCCTCTCCGTTAACTGAGTTCAACGTCCGTCCACATGTTAATTCCGCGTCGTCTTCTCCGATTATCTAGTAACAATCGTCATAAAACATAATCTCTACGGACAAACCTAAGAAAAAACGTTAAAGCACTACGAATGGTACACAGATGGTGTCAAA
>JANVCQ010000004.1:3378817-3388844 GCA_025531925.1 Erythroxylum plowmanianum
GTATCGTGGCAAAGTAGTACCTTATATATGGAATAGATGCTAGGTTTAGGTCTTTACGTATGCATGGGAGGTTTCCATCTGCGAATGGGCCGTGGATGCGTGGACCTGGGCCTGGGCCTAGCACAGTCGACCTAACTACTTCCAAAGAATCCACTTCGACTACCACTCGATGGAAGCCGAAATTTCATGCCATCTTTAGTCCGGAGAAGACCCCCTAAAGTTCAACAGTTAGTGGCAAGCACTCGCCTATATGTTGCATGAAGCTCCACACAATTGTCTTGTGCTATCCCGGATTAGTCCTCCAATCGTCGCCATTCAAAGAGTCTGTGTTTACCGCTCCATCAATGTTCAATTTTACCCATCTAGCCATCGGTTTCGTCCATCCAACCAAGGTTCCCATTAGCAAACCCATGGAAAAACTCGATTTGCCACCTCCTTTGCCTTGTCTATCCATTTAACATATTCCATCACGAGGCAAACTCCAGCTTCCGGCCAGATAAAATTGTCCTCAAAGATGTTTTTATTTCGTCACTGCAAAGAAACCAACAAGAGACTCCAAAAAGAGTGTCCCATGTGACCATCTGTCCTTGATTTCGACAACCTATATTAGAGATTAACCATGGCTCTAGATCTTGGTGAAGAAAATCATAATCTATCACCGTTGTAAGAAATTGCCTCCAAAAAGATTTGACTCTAGGACAATCACGTAATGCATGGATGAGAGACTCTTCCTAACTACAGAAATGACAACTAGAATTTGCTAATAGATGTTGTGCAACTTGCTATTGGTTAGTTAGCAATTTCCTCTTAGCTAAGAGCCAAAGAAATGAACGAATCCGTTAAGGTCCCGAGTCCCAACCATTTCCAAATTAGCTCCCAAATCCTGTAGTAGTGTGTCGCAATGTTGTCCTCTATAAGGTCATACGCAGAAACCACCGTGAACTAACCATTCTTAGTAGGACCCTAAGCTATTCTATCTTCTCCCATCCTGTCGGTGGGAGGCATTATTGCCGCTATAGACATACAAACTGATGAGGGAAGATAATATTGGAACAAATTCTAGCACCAGTTACCATGCTCGTCTACCAATTCCTTTACTTTCTTGCGTAGCAAGTTGTCTGGCGGTCAATTGGTTGTTACTAGTAGAAGTGAGCCCCAATCTCCCACCCAGACATCCATCCAAAAAGACATATGGTCTTCATTTCCTAATTGCCATATGATTCGTTGTTGGACAAAACGCCAACTGGCGGTAATCCCCCTGCAAATTGTCGATGCCACATGTCTCTTTAGCGTTTGGGGAGGATGCTACGTCAGTGCCATCCATCTACGAAAGTTTTGATTAGGCTTGAACAAAACTCATCTGTTTAATCCAAAATTAATGTATAAAATTAATTTAAATAAAATGGAAACTAATATAAAATAAAAATTAGATTTAGATTTAATTTAAAATTAAAAACACTTGATTTAAGATTTTTTTTATTTGACAACCATTTTGAGCTATCCTAAAACTTAATTAAACTTAATTTAAGGGATTATGAAATAAATCTAGTTATATTATTTTTAAACGGTACCATCCCTAATTAAAAGTGTGTAATTACATATATTGTTTTTACTAAATGAGAAAAACCAAAGTTGAAGGACTTGATTGAGATTTAGATAAATTCGTTGGACAAATTGCTATATTCTTTTTCTTTATCATCTGAAAAGAGACGAGACGATAATAGCCACTTTTAAATTGCATATAATTAATAATAAAATAATTAAAATTTTATTAATAAAAATATAAAAAAATTTATTAAAAGTTTATTCTTTAATTATTTGTGAGCTCCCATGACATGTTTTTTGTAAGTTACAAACATATTTATATATAAATAAATTATTTTTAAATATAAATCAAATAGAATATAATAATATTTAATATAATAAAATGTATTAAACAATTAATAATAATATTTTATATAATTAATAATAAATTATATATAATTATCAATAATATTTTTATTAATAAAAATAGAAAATATATTAAAAAATTATTATTTAAGTCACAACTGTAACTTCAATTATTTGTCAGTAACTCATAAATTTTGTTGTTTTAGAACCATAACATTCAAGTATTTGTGTATTTTCCGTTATAATTTTTGATTCTAAGTTATATGAGAATATTATATAAGAATATAATAATCATTTATTATACATTACATTTCATTTCATCTACCTTTCAAACAATATTTTATTATATTATACTATAAATTCTTCCGGTGTTTTAAATAACTTTTTATTATATTACTTACAATTCCTTTATAAGTATCGCATTTTATTGTATTTCATTTCAGTAATTAACTTTCGATCAAATATGCCTAACTCGTCGACTCTCGGGGAATTTTAGGCAAGACAATGACACGTAAACAGGAAGCACCAATAAGAAGGCTTCTTATCTTAATTACCGGATATTTTCTATTTATACCCAAAATATACAAACATTATCCAAACAGATTTTCTCCGACTCTTCGACTCTTCTCATTTTCTCGTGAGCCAAACAACTACCGTCTTCCCTTTCCCACCCCAAAACATGGCAATTTCTTGTATCAGATGATCTTCTAAGTTCTGATTCACCGAACTCTAAACGTCTGTTCGACGATCAGATATTTATTTCAAAATGGCGCTGCTCTTCCATTCTCCAGAGTTCTCTACTGCGAATATTCTCTTTAATTCCAATCCTAACCCTAAATCTAGAAATCTCAAGAGCCTCGCTGTGTGCTCTAGGGTTAGGGCTGGGGTTAAAGATTGCGACGTCAACATTTCGCGGATGAACCAAAATGTTTGGGCGTACGGTCAATTTCCGATTTCGGTGAAGCAAGCGAAACGGAGCAAAGAGGAAGAGGAGAAGCAGAATTACTACGTAAATATGGGATACGCTATTAGGACTTTGAGAGAGGAGTTTCCGGAGCTCTTTTACAGGGAGCTTACTTTTGATATATACAGGTTCGTGTTTATATTTTGATTGCTAGGTGACCAAGTATTTGGTTGGTTGTATCTATGTTGTAATTTTGCTTGAAATAGTCGCATGACGGCACGTTCTACCGTTTGTAGAGCGAAATAAAGAAATTGGATTTAGACGCTGTAAATGTTGTTGATGAATATAATTTGGGATTTAACATTAAGATTAGAAGTTGATCACAATCAGGATAATTGAAGATCATCTGTAAGACTGTAAGGCTTGGTTTTTTAGGACATTGGTGTTCTATTTGGAGTTCACATGGTTGTAAATATTGAAAAGTCTCAACTAAAAACCAGAATATCCTTAGCTTTAGATCTGCCATTATAATTGTATATGCAGAAATTGCAGAAGAGTCTTCGCAATCAAGTGGTGCATTTCTTCACCATCTGTCCTGTCATTTTAAAATGTGTTCTTGATTTGGCGACCATTTCTGGTAATTTTATTTGGTTCAGGTGGTGGATTGAGGTAGCTGTTTGCCTTGTGCTTGTAGTTTAACCGGAGGCCAAGTTAGAATGTGTCACTCTTTTAGATATGCTATTGTTAACACTGTATTCTGTCTTTTTCTAGGGACGACATTGTGTTTAAAGATCCAATCAACACCTTTGCTGGCCTTGAGAACTACAAATCAATCTTCTGGGCACTACGGTTCCATGGAAGGATATTTTTCAGGGCTTTGTGGGTTGACATAGGCAGTGTGTGGCAGCCTGCAGAGACTGTCATCATGGTTCGATGGACCGTGCATGGCATCCCAAGAGTCCCATGGGAAAGTCACGGTCGATTTGATGGTACTTCGGAGTACAAGCTTGACAGCAAAGGGAAGATTTTCGAGCACCAAGTTCACAACATTGCTCTCAATCAACCTCCAAAGTTTAGGGTGGCAGCAATGGAGGAATTACTCCAATCTATGGGTTGTCCTTCAACCCCAAAACCGAGTTTCTTTGAGTTCTCATCCTCGTCTTCAAAGAGCAACCAGAGATATTAAAGAACCTCCTAAATTTTGGTTTATGGTGGAATCTGCCAGCTTCAGTTTGACCGCTTCTTTGGCATATAAGAACTCCCTTGGACAGCCATCGATAGCTTTGTAGTAATGACCTCTCAGTGTAAGCCGTGGCAAATGTGCACTGCATTTAGCCATTTTTTGACTTGAAGACGAAATCTATATATGAAATGTATCATCTTGTACATAGGTGTATATACATGTACTAGTTGAGTGCAAGTCAAGCTTCTGCTTTCACGTTAGATGTGTGTCCATAATCTATTTTCTTTTTCATTAGCATTGACATTCCTCTTTTTACTTGCTATAGTTTGGTGGTGTACAGATGGGAAGATACATTAGACTACTCTTTCAAGGCTTTGCTCGAATCCAACTGACAAGGCAGTGTTCTTGATTCTTGTCATTGTTTGCAGGCTTGACAATGTGTTGGGCCAGTTTCATGTTTCTGTGTTTGAGTCCGCCAAGCTCAATTAAATATATGTTTTTAATTTTTTAATTTGTTGGATTTAAATTGGATTAGACTTAAACATCATGTCTAAAGTAAGAAAAGGAAGTGCACATGATGACTTGCAAGATATTCGAGTGAAGTGATGGTTCCAAATAGATGACGACTATTATAAAGTGGGAACTCCACGGACAGCAGAGGGACCATTTATTAACAACAAACGTCCTTTGTGATTAACAGGCAGCAGCCAGCAGGGCCGGTAGCCACCGCTACCTGCCTACCTCTATCAAGGGTCCCAGTCCTATCATCGTTTTCGCGATCCCTGAATCATTGCTACATCATTCATTCATTTTACTATGAATCCTTCACCAACTTCTGTACATTTTCCAAGTTGGATTTTTATGGACAATACAGTCTTTTCTTACGCTGCTTTCGTACAAGGACGACGGTTGCCGTTTGTTTAATTAGTTTTTGTTTTTCTGCTTCGGAAGCCACCCGTCTCCGTCTCCGTCTCACGGTGTCAGTGTAGTCCGTCCACCACCGTAATAAAACTCCTTTTCTCTTCCAGTCATTTTCACTTCTTATTAACTCCAAAACCACCACCACCCCCAAAAAAGTTCCTTCGACTTCACTCTGTCTTTCTCTCTCTCTCACACACACGCACGCTATTATAAATATCTACACACCAACGAACACGATACTCATTACTCATTGCGCGTTAGATTCCGATTTCAAATTTGGTTTTAGTAAGTTAAGTCGACGAGAGGAGTCCGTAACGGAGATATGGATTCACCGGCCATGACAATCGATGAAGTATCCATGGAACGTAGCAAAAGCTTCGTCAAGGCTCTGCAGGTGATCCTTTTTCTTCAATGATTTGCTTTGTTTTTCGGGCATCCGTATTGTATCTGACTACTCAATAACCGTGTTTACAAATGATTTTCGGAAATGATTTTGATGTAGGAGCTCAAGAACTTGAGGCCTCATCTGTATTCTGCGGCGGAGTACTGTGAGAAGTCTTATCGTCACAACGAACAGAAACAGATGTAAGGAATTTCTTCTATTTTAGATCAGTGTTACTAGAATCTGCATGGGTTAGTTTATTTTTTGGCTCGATAGAGCACAAAAGCTTAATTTATGTGACTTCGAAGTGAAGTTGCTGAACGTTTTTCTTCGATACATTGTTGTATTCTAAGAATGATTAACCGTATACACTAATATAGTTGATTTTGGTTTTTCAACGTCATGGGTGAACTGAATACCGAAGAATTTGGGTTTACATGTGGTTACTTTGCAAAAAGACGATTTTATCCTTCTTTTATTAATGTGGAATCCGTGCGTCAGTTGATTTCTCATTTTCGAGAACTCTATTTCCTGTCACGGATTAGGGTACTGGACAACCTGAAAGATTATGCTGTTCGAGCCCTTGTAAATGCTGTTGATCACCTTGGCACTGTAGCTTACAAGTTGAATGACCTGCTTGAACAACAAACATTGGACGCGTCAATCATGGAGCTAAAGGTTTCTTGTGTACATCAGGTAAAATTTCCTGTGCCAGTAGGGATGAGTGGCTTTCTGATTGAACTAAATATTTAATGAACGTAAAAGCTCATTCACTTTGCCATTGTTAGCAAATTGTCAATTGGCGTATGTATACGGACAAGGAAGGTCTTAGGCAGCAGCAGTTGTTGGCAATTATTCCTAGACATCACAAGCATTACGTTTTACCAAGTAAACATTTATTTTTGTAACTTGTAAGCTGTTTCTGGAAGTGATTTCCAGTCGGTGGTTATGCATTATTTTCTCCACTTATTTCTATTTATTCTCCATTTCTGCTTAGATTCTGTCAATAAGAAGGTACACTTTAGCCCGCTCATACAAACTGATGCAAGGCAAGAGAACTTCCAAGCTACATCTTGTTTGCAGCCTTCAGGTATGATGATGTACCGTGGTTCCTCTTCCAACCTTTGGTTTCTTGTGATTAGTCTACATATCCACCTTCTGTTTCTTCTTCGTTCGGGAGTTTTACGTATCAGAATATTCTGTATCAGATTCCCCTGCAGCAAAGACACTTTCTTGGCACCTAGCCTCAGAAACCAAGTCTACTTTCAAAGGGAGTAGGTTAGTGCATGAATTTTCTTGATTTAGCATTTCTTTTTACTTAAAAGCATTGATACAACTGGCTTTTCATTAAATAACTCTTGCTGTTGAGGACCTTCTCTGAGAACAAAAGAGTCTATTCGTAATGCAGCAATGAAGATTCAAAAATTTCCGGGAAATCTTCTATGGGTTTTGAACTCCTAGGTATGTGCAAAAATGAAAATTACCTTGCAGAGTAAATTCAACTGCAGCAAAGTGGGTAAAATGATATTTACGTAATGATCCGAGCTCCTGTGCTTACAGATAAAGAGGAGAGTGCAAGGGGAGCTACTGCCGAGCTATTTAGTGGAAGCCCTGGATCCAGTGTAGCTCTGCAATCATTTGGTGTCCTCCGCAGGGTAATTCCTATATTAATTAGAACACAAAGTACAAGCATGCCCATTTTTCATCCAAGTGCATGGTTGATAATCTACCCAAATGTCGAATCTGGCTTATTTTTGGAATGAAGTTTTAAACTTTTTATCTGCATCAATTCTTCTGAAACCATTCTGTTGAGCAATTCTACGTAGCGGTAAGCATAAATTGAGAGTCTATTCCCGAAAACAATTGTAAGTTACTTGACAAATATGCCTCTGGCAAGGACTCCATATTCTAAGTGTCTGACAAATCATGTCAACAGCTTCATTGTTATAAGACAGGCAAATATTTCCAGCATTTGAGTGACCTGGAAGTACAGGCATGAAATATAACAGTACCTATTTTAAGTCTAAGGATACTCATATTGGCAAACAAATAACAGGATGGTTGGTGGTTTTGACTGAAAAAAGTTGTATGAATTGTCTTTTGATTCTTGTGTAATCTACTAATCTTCATAGTTTGTCACTGTCAAACTAACGAAATTGATGAGGGGAATTTTCGACATACCCTTGGTTGATCAATTTGTGTTGGGGAATGTGTAATGTAGCAATTTTTTTTAGTAAATGTGATGTGAAGATTGGTGGTTAAGACAGTTGTTCATCTAAAGCCTGAAACTTTAGGTTTTGAATGACTTTGAAAGGTAGGTTTGGCTACAAACTTGTCTTTAGTGTAATTCAAATTTTAGAGTTTGTTGATGACGTGACTCTCTCAAAGACGTACGCGTAAGTAAAGTGTATCTAATTATGAATTAAATAACTGTCCAATTTTATCTAATGTTTAAAATGATTTAGGCAGAAGGTTGGATAGGGTTATAACCACCAATTTATGGCCATTTGTTGGAAATTGCACTTTTATGGTGACTTGAAACGTCATCACTTCAACTCATGACTCATGTTCATGTAAGAGAATAGTTTGTATATCTGAATGAGTCTGCATATGTGAGCAGTGACATGGTTCAGACATCACATCAAAAAGTTCAGAACGGAAAACAAGTTAAAAAGATTTTTCCCTTTGCAGGAACCGCTGGACAGTAGTAAACCATTCAGGTCATTTGATAACTCAAGGCGTGAAATTGTTCGAGCCCCTGTTCAGAGTAAAAGCGTACTGTCAGCGTTCTTTGTCAAGCAGAAGTCGTCAAAACTGAAGATTGGCTCTGTCTCATAAAATCGTACCGTTCTCACCTCTATTGATATTCCTATGAAGTGTCTGTTAATGTCTCCTGCGAATGTTGATGTAAGTACTTTTCTCGGTAATTAGTTAGTCAAATTGTTTAAAGTTACAAGTTTAGCTCCAGTTTGGGTCTGAATATGAGCGTTTAGTTTTATAATGTGGAGACATGGTCTCTAACCAACTCCAGTGTGGGAAGGTAATGAAGTTAGTCTGGTGGATGGCTTGTGTTTGATGACTCGGAGACATGGTCTCGAGTATTTTTGTCATTCTCAAGAACTAGAGTTAGTTCTCCAATAGTTTTAACTTCAATTCTGCATTTGATGTGAATTTACCATCTTTGTGTCAAGCTTTTGATTACCCCATCAGCATTATATTCGTCAGGATGTTACAAATTCAAATGCCAGGCTGCGAGATATGAGTTGTTCAGGGTTACATAGTGTTTGCACATAAAGCATACTTCAGACTATAAAGTAAAAGCATGTGATATACCATCTGGACTGATGATGATTATTCTTATATTGAGGTATCTTTCGTTATCGGTTGCGTGATAAAACCAAGGTGCTAATTAGGTTGATTTAATCCTATAGAACCACCAAATGCCTTCACCCACTTGTGTTTTTGATTGGATAATATGCATTACCAACCATACCTTTCTTAAAAGACTCAATTTCGTATGAGCATGCTAAAATTATTAGGTAAATCATTACGTGTTTGTAATAATTTATAAATCATATAATATAATAAATCACTTAATTAATTAACAATTTAAAATAAAATAATGTTTTTGATCTAGTTAATATTAATATTAATGTTAATCGTTTTTAATTTTAAAAAAAATCTTATACCATTACTTGCTTGAAATCAAGATAAGATATGTAAGATTTAAAAGATATTTATAAAATTAATTAAAAATTGAATAAAATTAAAATCTTAAAATATAATTAAGGCCCTGTTTAACAATTAGCTGATTGCATTAGCTGTTAGATAATTCTATCAGCTGTTAACTAATAGCTGATTCTATCAGCTGATTAAACCAGCGAATTGCATTAACTATTTGTTATAAATGTTCGGTAAAATTAGCTATTTAGTATTAACTGTTTATGTGTAAAATGATTTATAAAGACATGACTTTAAAAAAAATATAAGGGTATAAATATTATATATCTTAGTATTTTATTAAATATTTTTATAAGAATTTAGATTTTAAAGAAGTTATATTTATTTGTACTGTTTCATCATTTATAAAAATTTATATAACTCTTTTTATTTTTATTTTTATTTAAGGATAATATTTTATTTCTAACCTATAACTAGATAAATGGTAAAATTGACTTTTAATAGTAAAAATGTTAGCTTATTAACGAACATGCTTCTACATAAGAGCGTTTTCTTTTTTTAGCTATTTACATATTAACAACCATTGAAAAAGCTCTTCACCAAGCAACTTTTATAATTGTCCGGAAAGTCAAATAACTCAAGATGACCAATCAACTATTTTAGCTGTCTACTAAACGAAGCGTAAATGAATTATCTTTAAAGTGTAACTCTGAAACTATAGTGTAGGGAGCCTAATCAATTATTAAAGGGCAATGAATTGTAATCAAATAGGTTGGTGTGAATGGTTCAGCACTCTTATTTCTTAACCAGAGGTCTCGAATTCGAGTCCTGAGAATGGAGAAATCTATTTAATCAACAATTTACCCTTTACAGGCTGACCCGATACGAGTGAGAATTAATTTAAAAATGGATAGCTTAAAGGCACTTTTTCTTAATTAAGAGACTCTTAAAAAAAAAAAAAAAGGGCGATGAATTGTACACACAACTAAACAAGTAACAGCAACCTCTATAAATGAGTTGGTTTGCCTTTCGGTTTCTCTTTTTCAACGAAGAAACGTGAATCTGT